>BMAV01022754.1:74819-90254 GCA_019973955.1 Trichonephila inaurata madagascariensis
TCCGACTACGTTCGGAACCATGATTTTAAAAAAGCGCATAAATGGATAATTTTCATGATAATTAGTGTCACTTAGATTAGAATACATGTATGAAATTGTTTTAAGGACATTTTGACAAAAAAAATGATTTAAATACAATATTTTGGCAAAAAATTAACTTAGAATAAACATTTTTCAAAATGGTCTCCTTTTATGTGAAAAATCCTTCTATTATTCTAATGCTTTGCCCGTATATAGCTCAGACCTCTCTACAGAGGCTCAACTAGAATTTTTGAAAAATTCACATTATTTTCAGAGTTACCACCCATTCAAATAATTATCGGCGTTTTTTTCTTAAAATTTCTCCCCTGTTTTGTCGTAAAACATGGATAAACCCACTTCTATGTTATATATTTCAAAAATTCTAGTTGAGCCTCTGTACAGAGTTTGGAGCTATATACAGGCAAAATATTATTATAATAGACGCATTTTTTTACAAAAGGAGAACATTTTGAAAAAAGAGTTAATTTCTAAGTTAATTTTTTGCCAAAATATTGTATTTAAATAATTTTTTTTTGTCAAAATGTCCTTAAAACTATTTTATACATGTATTCTAATCTAAGCGACACTAAATATCATGAAAATTATCCATTTATGTGCTTTTGCAAAATCACAGTTCCGAACGTAGTCGGATACCTTAAGCAATAATACAGCAACTTACTGCCTTAACATAATTCAGTGCCAAATTAAAATTGCGGAGCTAATTTCATAAGGCTGAACTGTGGCCTTACAGTGTTTCCCAAGTCCCAATGGCAATGAGAGAACCGACTAAAAAGCCAAGCAGGGAGCCGAGTCGTATGAACCGGAAGTCCCCTTGACCCTCAGAAGAGCAAAGTGCATTATATCTACATACAATGACAAATGTACTGCCATGACACAAAAAAACAAAGAGCCTTGGAAAGTCATGGGAAAACCTGGCCACTGATGATGCTATCCCGAGGTACCTAAAGAGAGCCGAGGTTGTTGCCCGCTTTCACCTCTCCACTGGACATGACTTTTTGGTAGTATACCTCCACTGGCTTGGCCTGGCTGCTGACGATGCCTGCCCGCTCTGCGGCCATGCCACGATGGATGGAGACCACCTGCTCAAATTCACTGGACTCGATCAATACCCGACTGACCAAGACTGGGAGTCTCGGTGCCATAAGGCCAAGAAGCCAAGCACGGGAGTTGGATAAATAGATAAATAGTTTTGTTTTTATTATTATTATTTTACTCACACAAATTTTAATCATTCATTCACAAACATTGAATTCGTTATAAATAGCAAGATTTTATTATTACCAGAAAAAAGAATTACTAATTCTTTTTATTTATGTTCATTTCATGCTATATATGGTGATTGGGAATTAAAAAAGATTATCTGTCCACGTGGTTGTATTAAACTTGTTCTAACATTCATTATTCACCAATCCATTGCAATGTTTTAACCATAAATTTAACAGTATTTTTTTACTTCTCATTTCAATAAGCTCATCGGCTACGGTCGCCTAGTGGTCAAGGAATCGGATCGTGGCTGGCATGTCGCGAGTTCGAGCCTAGCACCACTAAAGTCCCACCGTGTTGGGGAGCGATGCACGTTAAATCTGTCGAGAGCTCAATGAGTGAGTGAGTGAATATTAACGTTGCACTGTTCAGCTACACAAGGGTTTTTGACGATGGACCACGTAATTTTCAACCATGGTCAAGTGACGTGGACACACCTGAGCTGGCACCCCTTCTCCTAACTACCACACCCCACCAACGTGACGTTTCAGGTGTCGACAGATTTAACGTGCATCTCTGCCCTACACGGCGGGTCTTTAGTGGTACTGGGCTCGAACTCGTGACAAAGCCAGCCACGATCCGATACCTAGACCACTGGGTTACCACAGCCCTCGTCGAGAGCTCAAACGTCCTTCCGTTGGTGTGGTGTGGTAGTTAGGAGAGGGGGTGCCAGCTCAAGTGTCGTCCTCGTCACTTGACATGGTTCAAAATTACGAGATCCGTCGGGGAGGTCAATGAGACGTTAATACTCCCTCACTCAATAAGCTCATCTTCAGAAATTATAGAAACAGAACTCGCGTAATTAAAATATCACAATTGATACATTCGTATTTTGTTTACAACGATTAATCAAATTTGGCTGCATAACGTTTCAATTGAACTAAAAGTATATGCTCAAAGAGTCAAAAAGATAAACTTTAAAATCCGTCTTGAAAGAAACATCATGAAACAATTAAATAAATGAGAATGCAGCAAGCTGAAAGAAATTTTAAAATACGAACCAATGACGAATAACCGATCTACTGCTATATATGTATCAATTAATTATTTAAGTTCCATTTCACCAGAAAATAAAATCCAAAAATTTAAATGCGTCTTCATCAAACAAAACAAGTTTTTAAAATTAATATTGTATTCGGTTCCGTTGTCTAACAAACAGATGCCCATTTTAATTACTTCTTTCTTCTTAAATTTGAATAAATTTTCAATTTTTATTTTTGTTGGATTTCAAATTTAAATGGTTACAATACGATATAATTGACTAAAATCAGCGAAAAAATCATTTTTTAATCTAAATTTCACTTCAAACATTTTTCTATTATCTGAAAAAATTTGAGAACTCTAGGTTACAAATTCCTAATTTTTTTGATATCTTGCATGTTAGTTTTTATTTCAGTCCCTATAGAAAATAATAACTTACAGCTGATTTATCTCAGAAAAAAATTACTAGGTACTCATTTCAAATATCACGGCTTTTTTTCTGCTGTGCCAAATACTTTGATATTTTTTTTCTAACTATTGCAATTCATACTTGAAACAAAAGTAGGCATGCGTTTTTTAATCAATAATATTTATTTTCTTTAAAAAAAAATAGCTGAATTTAGAATTTATACTTTTTTCAAGAAATTTGCAGTAAGCATTTATAAAATATTTCTGAATTTAGAATTTCAATCATGTTATACCAAACCTAAAACCAACTTTTGTTATACATAGTTTGAAGTGCATGTGAATCAAATTTAATGGGTTTACATCAATTACAATAGGAACAGTAGCAATTTAAAATAATTTCATGAATTTTAAAGCTTTTCCTTAAAAATAAAATTAATTTTTTTTGTGGTATTTTAATCACAAAGACTGCTTAAGGTATCTGACTACGTACGGAACCATGATTTTAAAAAAGCACATAAATGTATAATTTTCATGATATTTAGTGTCACTTAGATTAGAATACATGTATATAACTGTTTTAAGGACATTGTGACAAAAAAATTATTTAAACACAATATTTTAACAAAAAATTAACTTAGAATAACCTTTTTTCCAAATGTTCTCCTTTTGTAAAAAATGCTTCTATTGTATTAATATTTTGCCTGTGTATAGCTCAGACCTCTGTATAAAGGCTCAACTTCGATTTTTGAAAAATTCACATTATTTTCAGAGTTACAACCATTTGAAATAATTATCGGCGTATTTTCTTAAAATTTCTCCCTTCTGTTTTCGTAAAACATAGATAAAACGACTTCCAAGTTATGCATTTCAAAAATTCTAGTTGAGTCTCTGTACAGAGGTCTGAGCTGAATACAGGCAAAATATTAATGCAATAGAATCATTTTTTACAAAAGGAGAACATTTGGAAAAAAAGGTTATTCTAAGTTAATTTTTTGTTAAAATATTGTGTTTAAATAAATTTTTTTTGTCATAATGTCCTTAAAACAATTTTATACATGTATTCTAATCTAAGTGACGCTAAATATCATGAAAATTATCCTTTTATGCACGTTTATAAGCTGTACTTTATTATAAACGGATTTGCACGTGAAATAACTATCAGGGCTTAAATAAATGCTATGACATTTGTTTCTGAAAATGATCCATATGTAGTCATTTCCTTTTTGATAGTAAGTGAGGACAAGCTATTAAACAGATGAAAATCAAAAGTGAAAAATATCCTTCTCCTACATAAGTAGCAATTTACCTATCATCTTATTTATCAAACTGTTTTCAAAATGTACATTTAAAATAGAAACATTATTTTGCACTTCATACATTCGCATTCCCTTTTTTCATAATTGAAATTAAACTATTATGAGTTAAATTCTGTATTACATCCTGTGGAATCCACGCATTTGGTCATATATTATTCGTTACCTAAATAAATACAACACTTTTTAATAGTTCTGACAGTAAATGATAAAATGTAATACTTTTTTTATGAATCGCCGTGAAAGTAAACAAACTCTTTATGAAAACACTCATTACATATGACATAAAAATATGTATCCGTGTTGGCATCATCTCTCGTTCCTCACCCAGCTGAATTACACATCCCGACGGATTTTGACACTTTTCATTAAAGTAAGTGAGCATTTAACTAGAAATGTGTGTTTATTTATCATTCCCCAGTGATATATTATTCATTTGGCAGTCACCGCAACGAAATTTTGCTTAAATAATAACGAAATATATTCACTACTTTCACATGATTTAAATTTTTAAATTATGAAAAAATAGAAATGAAACGATGGAGACCAATTTCGACTTTAAAAACTCTTTCTGTTACAAAAGATAGTAGTCTTTTTTAAGGATATACGTTAGAACAATTGCGCATATTATATGAAAGAAATATGTTTATAATCCATACATGAGATATCAAAAGAAATTCTTCAGCTAAGATTAAAAAGTTCTTCAGTATTTTTTGTTTCAATTTTTAATAAAAAAAATTAATTTAAAGCCTCCCACCCCCCTTATTACGGTATCCGACAACGTTCGGAACCGTGATTTTGCAAAAGCGCATAAATGGATAATTTTCATATTTAGTGCCACTTAGATTAGAATACTTGTATAAAATTGTGTTAAGGACAGTTTGACAAAAAAAAATTATTTAAGTACAATATTTTGACAAAAAATGAACATAGAATGGCGAATGTTCAAAATGTTCTCCTTTTGTGAAAAATGCTTCTATAATAATATTTTGCCTGTATATAGCTAAGACCTCTTTGCAGAGACTCAACTAAAATTTTTGAAATATATAACTTAGAAGTCGGTTTATTCATATTTTACGACAACAGAGGGAAGCAATTTTAAGAAAAAAACACCGATCATTATTTCAATGAGCGGTAACTCTGAAAATAATGTAAATTTTTCAAAAATTCTAGTTGAGCCTCTGTAAAGATGTCTAAGCAATATACAGGCAAAACATTAAAATAATGCATTTTTACAAAAAGAACTTTTTGAAAAAAGATTATTCTAAGTTAGTTTTTTGCCAAAATATTGTATTTAAATAAATTTTTTTTTGTTAAACTGTCCTTAAAACAATTTTACACATGTATTCTAATCTAAGTGGCACTAAATATCAAGAAAATTATCCATTTATGCGCTTTTGCAAAATCACGGTTCCGAACGTAGACGGATACCTTAAAAGTTATCGCGAATAAGTTATCTATAAACGTATTTGCTTATTTACACGAAAACTACTTTTTTCTACAATTGTAAAAAGAAGTTAAAAAAACATTTATTTCATTTATCTTTATTAAAATCTTTAGATAGAGAAGAATAATTTTCCGAATAATATTTTTGAATGTAAACAAATTCAAACCACAATAGTATCAGTTTGAAAGATTTGGCGTTTTTTTGTTAAATTACTCATATAATTTGAAACCCAATTTAGAAATTTTTCTTACACATTCCCAATCAATGATCAATGGTATATACTATAAGAAACGTTTTATTAGAAAATACTAAGGAACGCACAAAGCACTTTGCAAATAATTCCAACTTTGAATGCAAAGGGATGAACGCACACCAATAGAAAGCGGAAAGCACGGTAAAAGCACATCAAAGAAAAGTTTCAGGGGGGGGGGGAAATGACCTATTTGAGTAATGCACATCATTAACTTCAAAAGAGTGTATATAAGCAAACAAACAAACAAATATGAGATCAAAATGTTCTATTCATTTGAGATAGGGGATAGAATAAACGATTCTACCGTTCTTTCACTCTTGATTCATAATCATTACGTAAGAAAAATCAAGGATGCGACATAAAAAAGATTGAATCGAAATTTGAGAAATCAACCCTGAAAGACGTTATGTACTGCATTTAACTTATGCAACCTGCGTTTTTATGGGAGATTAAAACAACTTATGTCTTATATAATATGGCTCTAGACGTTATTCCAGATTTGAAATAATTGGAAACATTTTTAAAGATGAATGCAATGAAATTTTTTACGATGGAATCAAAATAAATTGTACAAGATACATTAAAGCAGAAAATAATGATCCACGACTTTTTTACTAAATATATTTTTAAATTTACAATATTCGAATGAAATGTATCTAGTAAACTAATTTTAAAATTGTTTAGTTCTAACCACAATTTTAGGTGTCAAAAAAAAAAAACTGTAACGTGACGAAACGTTCATTCCAAAGCATTTCATAAGTACATTTTTCATGCTTTAAGTGTTTAAGGTATCCGACTACGTTCGGAACCATGATTTTGCAAAAGCCCATAAATGGATAATTTTCATGATATTTAGTGTCACTTAGATTAGAATACATGTATACAATTGTTTTAAGGACATGTTGACAAAAAAATTATTTAAATACAATATTTTGGCAAAAAATTAACTTCGAATAATTTTTTTTCAAAATGTTCTCCTTTTGTGAAAAGTGCTTCTATTATAATAATAATATTTTGCCTGTATATAGCTCAGACCTCTCTACAGAGGCTCAACTAGAATTTTTGAAATATATAACTTAGAAGTGGATTTATCCATATTTTACGACAACAGAGGGGAGCAATTTAAAAACAAAAACGCCGATAATTGTTTCAATTGGTTGTAACTCTGAAAATAATATGAATTTTTCAAAAAGCATAGTTGAGCCTCTGTAAAGGGGTCTGAGATATATACAGGCAAAATATTATTATAATAGAAGCATGTTTCGCAAAAGGAGAGCATTTTGAAAAAATATTATTCTAAGTTAGTTTTTTGCCAAAATATTGTATTTAAATACTTTTTTTTTTTTGTCAAAATGTCCCTAAAACAATTTTATACATGTAGTCTAATCTAAGTGACACTAAATATCATGAAAATTATCCATGTATGCACTTTTTTTAAAATCATGGTTCCGAATGTAGTCGAATACCTTAAATATGTTGACTAAACATTAAAAAAAAATAGTAGTACTTTTTTGAAGTCTTAACTGTTACAGTCAAACAAGAATATTGTTTGATAAGAACATTAACGCACACGTATAAAAATAAACAAAAATTATATTAATGAATACAAAAATGGTTTATGAGCAAAAGTAATTCATTCAAGTTCAGTAACATCCTCGTCGACGAGGAAGTGGAAAATACTATTTTTTGATGTAGTCCAGGGTTCTGAACCAGAATCTGGCATCGAAATTTCGAAATTTAACCCGGTAATCTGGCCCCTAGGGTTCTCTTGCCGTTTATGGTGGGGGAGGGGGGGCAATGAAGGTTATTTATGAAGTTGTTATAACAAACTAATAAATAATTGCCTTTTGAATTGAATTGTATTGATATATAGAGAGAATTTTTTAAGATTCCAAATAAGAGAATATTTTCTCAGAACTTAGAAAACTTATTGCACAGGTTATTCTAAGAAGTATCTAACCTTTTTATTCCAAGTATTAACCTTTTAATATTTCCAAAATTATAGAACTCCAATTTTGAATAGATTTGTGTTAAGTATCTAAAACCATTGAGATAATCATTGTGTTAACTGAGTGAATATTTATAAGAAGTTTCAGTCAGAAAAACTCAATGAATTAAAAAAAGAAATCTATGAAAAATTAAACAACACATGCATATATTAAATAAAAACTCCCAGAAAAGAGTATGTTTTTATCTTTAAAAAAACATGGTTGTATTTGCTTCGCGGTAACTCTTTAATCATACCCACATAACGAAAAGTAACTTTATACAGAGATCAAATATATGCATATATATATATATATAGTCAAAATTCTCTACTAAAAAAAGATGAATATTCAATAATCAAAACTGAAAAAAAATTGAAATTGCAAGATAACCAAACATAAGATTTTATGAAGGATATATGAGAAATTACATATATAATAGAGATTAAAATATAAAAATATGGATCCTACAGTATTACAAACATTGCTATATATACATAGCAATGTTTATAATACTGTAGAATCCATATATATATAACCATACAAAAAATATAGAGAACCATATACTCCATCATACTTCACTTGGCACATAGTTCTAATAATTCGCTTGCGAAATGAAAATCATGTGACTTTAGTTAGTAAAGAACTCGAAATAAATGTCGCCAAGAATTTCATCAGATAATAAGTTCAAAAACCTTTTCTTTATTAAACACAAACGCGTAAAACTATAATAATCTCTCCTAAAACGAAGGGGATTACTGGCTCTTGCGTCAGTCTTCTACTTCGAATACACACGAAATCTATCATATGTTTCAGACAAGAGATTAAAACTGAAGCAATAATCCCCTTCGTTTTAAGTTTTGATTAGAAGAAACTGCCATCGATTTACGTATTTGTTTTAATGAAAAATATGCCATTGGAAACATGTACTCAGAATATACAATTTGTACTTCATTTAAGTATATAGAAGCAGATACTAAATTATAGATACAGTTTTTTTTTTAAATTTAAAGTCACACATGGGTCTATTTAAAGTAATTTAAAATAAAATGGAGGCGTAGGAAGATTCGATCTGAGCACCATCTGTTCTGTAAGCGAGTATTTGAGCCACCACGCCGAAACGATCGTCATCGCGAGGTGGCTATTACTAGTTTATTTAGATACCGCTACACTACTCTTCCACCAGTGAGTCGGTGGAGAGGCAAACGATTTTTTTTTGTTTGTTACGGAGAGCGTGTTTTTTATTTATTTATTTATTCATTATTTTTTTTTATTTTTTTTTTCTTCTTATTTACTACGATTTTTTAATTAATTAATTTTATTGATTTTGCGGTAGATGGCGCCACGACAATTTAAAAAGTTGCGTTTTCTTAATCACGTCCAGGTCACCAATGTAGGAAGATTTGATCTGAGTACCTTCTGTTCCATAAACAAGTATCGTAGCCACCACGCCAAAGCAATCGTTCTCGCGTGGTGGCTATTACTGGTTTATTTAGATACCGCTATAGTGGCTTTAAATTATAATGTGATCATGCATTCCTCATAGCATGAAAAGGGTCGAAAGTATATCTAAAACAAAGGCACATTTTTATACATACGTAGAGCAAGGGTGTCAAACTCAAAGGCTAACTAAGGCCAAACAAACAAGGTTCAACTTAAGTTTGGTCGCAAAAGAGAATCAGTATTCATAGAAACGTAAGTTTATTTCGAAAAATACATTATAACAAATATAAATAAAAGAACAAGAAAAATTAATTGTTTACGTTCTGACTCTTGACATCTCTTTTTTGCTACTATATTTCCTATTTCGGGAGAAATTTTGATACTTTATTATATGTTATTGTAGCCGATATACTGACGGGACCGCAAAAATGTTAGTTGCGGGTCACAGGTGACCCACGGGCCGCGAGTTTGATACCCCTGACGTAGATTATTGTAACGCGTTTTAATTAGCACTAAAAAATAACCGAGGTATCTGGTTAAATTTTATTCTTCATATTAAGTTACTCTTAAATACATAATGTTGCAAATTACAGCTATTAATATTGATTTTTTTTTTTGGTTTCAGAAGACGTAGGTTGAGGTAACCCAAAGTATGGACATGAAGACACGCAGTGTGATTATATTCTTTCATTTGAAAGGTTACAGCGCCAAGAAAATCCTTGATGGCTGGTTATGAAAATTATACTTCGGCACATGATATCCTTATGAAGAGGAATTTTTAAATTGCCCACATGAGAACAATTTGAGATCACATATGAATGATTTCGACATGGCGAAGAAAGTTGAAGACTATTAGACAGAAGAACAACCATCCAAATGATCATGAATGAGATTGATCTTTGTAACGGTAGTGCGTGGAAAATTATTCACGAAATGCACATATCAAAGGAGTCAACAAGCTGTGTTCCATGTTTACTGATTCTTAGAAGTAAACACGGTGGGATCTGTGTCAAAGGAGGTGTTGAATCTTTTATAGCAGAACAAAGAAAATTCTTGGGATCACCTGCTAACTACGGATAAATCTTGGATCTACGAATGGACCCTAGAACGGTGCTTTTCAAATTTTCAATACTGGTGACCCACTTTTCAATCAGAATTTTTATCGCGACCCTCTTATACAATAATAATGTATTGAATGCTATAATAATGCACTTTGAAGCTAAAGCTACAGTATGAACTTAATTATAAACCATGCAAATTAATAAGACAAGTATATTAAATTTTATATATGTTACTTTTTTAAGTAATATATATTTTATTTTTCTTTCTCGAATTTTTAAATTGGAACAATTGCAAAATGCGGTGGCTGCCTTGAAGTCAAAATATAGATCTCAGCCAAATATAGAAAAAGTACTCAGAGTGTCAATTTCTAATCGTAAACCTTCCTTTGAAAAACTTTCCTCTGCAAGACAAGCCCAAGGAAGTCGCTAATACTTATTTAACTTGCTCTTAATTTAGTATTAATAAATTAGTTATAAAATACCTTGTGCAGCAATGATACATTAAAAGTGTACTGTCTGAAGTACCCGCTCTTCGCACGAGTTCATTTTTTAAAAAAAACTAAAACATTCTTGATATAATAGCTGAATTGTCAGGAGAGTAAACGCAAATGCACGACAATGTTTACGAAAATGTAAAATGATATTTTAAAATAAATGTTCATTTTATAATTAGTTTTAAGCAAACTGCAATTTTAAGCCTAACAGAGTGAGCATTTAGAATTATGTTAAATAATGAAAAGTAATATAAAATTCCGATGAAGAATAATTGTGTTATTTTTAATATTTAAGGCGAGATGACTTCAAAATGTTTTATCCCGGGAGCAGGCACACACTCAGTACTAACGTTAGTGGTCTCGCGGGGTGGTTGAGTCACCCCAATCCTTTTTTTTTCTTTTTTATAATTATTTTTATTGTACACGATACAAATCGTGATTCCAGTGAATAATTTAACTAAGAGAAAGTATACATACCTACTTTCAAGGACTTTTCAATTTTTCTTTTGTAACAAATAAACAGTTTTGCCAGAATTAAAGATTTCGTGATCTGTGTGCCCCGTGCGACCACTTTCGGGTTAAAAGTGTATTCAATATAAAAAAAAAATGGATGTTACTGCTAAAGAAATTGTGTAGAACATTTTTCATTATGCTTTATATGTTTTAGAGTACTTATATAAATAAATCTTGTCCAAGTAATCCTTAAAAGTGCTCTCTGTAGTTTTCCAAATATCAAACTCTTTTACATGGAGCCCCCCCCCCCCCACACACAGAAATACATTATTTACAACTTCCCTAAATGAGAAACAAACACATATAAGAGAGGGGTCATAACTAACTGTACCAATAACTTAGAAGGTCAAACAGATGCTGAGCAAATATATTCTGCTGCCTACAGCTATAAAGTATAGTATTTCAAAAATAACCACAGAAATGAATTTTTTATCTTCCTAATTTTTTTTCGATTCTGGGTCTGGTTTTTGTTTTTTCTCTGAAAGAGTAGTATTTTAGGTTTAAAAATAAAACGTAATGAAAAATCTCTCATCATGGGATTACAGCAAATCAAATAAAAGTTTTTTATTTAGTTATAGGATCAAAGATAGCTAATTAGGTACTGAAAAAGTTTTTATTTTGAAGAGGTTATTTCACCAGATGATATGTATAAATTATATCAGAGTAAAAATGCATTTTTTATTATGTCTATGAAAGGATTTTGTTTTTAATTCATTCCAGTGAATTAATTTTTTTAAAATCTTTTATTTTCGATATGCTCGCGCCTCCCCCCAGGGGGCGCGCTCCACAGTTTGAGAAACGCTGCCCTAGGACCAACACGATGAGATTACGTGATGCTGTTTTTAAGAAACGGCGTATGATCACCAAAAACCTTCGTCTTCTTTCACCTGCTCTTCTATCGCAAGGTACGGCTGAAGAGTCAATGTGAAGCTGTTTTGAAATTTTGATATATCCACCCTATTCTACCGATCTCTCACCCCTAAAGCAATGTCTTATTTCTAGAGATCAAAGAACGATTGCATCGTTGGAGATTTGACTTCATTTAAGAAGCGGAACAATGATATTCGAAGTAATTTAGAGAGTTCTACAATGATGCTCTTCGAAAGATGAAGAAATGAGAGGAATAATGTGTTATTATGGATGGTGACTAAGTAGAAAAGTTTTTAAAGTAACAAATAAAATTTAATCTCTGTCAGCACTATTTTTAGTAATTATTAAAATCTTTGGATTTACTCCTTCGTAAAGTTTTAATTACTACCTTAAAATAATCTTCGTTAACCCGTAACGCTATATAAAGCTTCGTTGACCTATTTAACCTGATACTCAAGAGAATCTTCAGGAATTTCCCTGAAATTCTTCGCGTAAGTTTTCAAAGCATTGTTAATGAATTATTCTGAAAAGAATTGGAGGAAGATATTCCACAACATTCGAGAAAAATGAACGTAAATATACGCTTCAACGAACCAACAATTTTGTAAAAGTTTGAAATGAAAATTTACGCTGTTAAATGCAAGGTGCGTCGTAGTTTTATTTTGGGGTTACATTCTGTTTACATCAAGTTTGCAGAGAAGCCTCCTAATGATTGCTTTACGTTTTATTCCTTTTGGAAGTTATTTGAAACCATTTCCGAGTTCTGCCTACATATAATGAAGTTATTTTATTTTCTTCGAAAGCTTTTCTAAGTCATTTCTAAGTTAACACACAAAGTAAATTAACTACGAAGCAGAGAAAATCCTAACTTTATAAGGAGTTATTATCTTAGAATATATATATATTAATATTCTTCCACATTGGCAACAACAAGGGGAGGTTGGTCCAGGGGATCCGAACCCTTTCTCCATCACCCTTCATTTTTTTCGGATAATTGTAATCGAATGTATATAGCTCGTAAGAAAAGGTACTATGATTATTTGTCATTAATAATTTTTTTTATTAATTAATGCTAATTATCTATTCAGTAATGTACTTTTTTTACTGCATTTTGCTCCCGACATTCGATGAAATCACAAGAATATGCTTGTGATACGAGAATGGTGGACTTTTGACCCTACCTTCCCCTCCTTGAAAAATTTCTCTTTACGTCACCGTTTCTGAAATATAAAATTTTGGTTACTTATTTTTTCTTTTATTTTTGCTTTAATTTCTCTTTTAAGGTATCCGCGACTACGTTCGGAACCGTGATTTTAAAAAAGCGCATAAATGGATAATTTTCATGATATTTAGTGTCACTTAGATTAGAATACATGTATAAAATTGTTTTCAGGACATTTTGACAAAAAAAAATTACTTAAATACAATATTTCGGCAAAAAATTAACTTAGAATAACCTTTTTTCCAAAATGTTCTCCTTTTGTAAAAAATGTTTCTATTATAATAACATTTTGCCTGTATATAGCTCAGACCTCTGTACAGAGGATCAACTATGATTTTTGAAAAATTCACATTATTTTCAGAGTTACAACCCATTGAAATAATTATCGGCTTTTTTTTTCTTAAAATTTCTCCCCTCTGTTGTCGTAAAACATGAATAAACCCACTACTAAGTTATATATTTCAAAAATTCTAGTTGAACCTCTGTACAGAGGTCTGAGCTATTTACAGGCAAAATATTGTTATAATAGAAGCATTTTTCACAAAAGGAGAATATTTTGAAAATGGGTCATTCTATGTTCATTTTTTGTCAAAATATTGTACTTAAATAATTTTTTATTGTAATACTATTCTTAAAACAATTTTTTATTGTAATACTATTCTTAAAACAATTTTTTATATATATTTTCTAATCTAAGTGACACTAAATATCATAAATATTATCCATTTATACGCTTTTGAAAAATCACGGTTCCGAACGTAGTCGGATACCTTACATCTAAAATCAAGAAAGAACTTCCCGGATCTCCTCGCATTTAGCAATTGTCGTCGAGTATTTCGCCGACAGAAAATCATCAACTTTCGCCGCCTCATCATCTCAGCTGATCAGATATGCAATTGAAGGATACGCGGCAACCCATATGCCCACAGATAGACTTGAATCCAGAGTTTTGCGTTAGCTTAAGAAATAACCTTTATTCTGGGAAATAGGTGGGTGGGACTTTTTCTCACATTAAAAGAAAATACTTAGAAATGTGTTACCAAAAGTGTAGGGATGACCTATTTTTACCAAGATTAAAATGAAATATTTGCTTATTCCTTTTTGTTAGTCAGGGTAATAGTTAAATTTAAATCTCAAGAAAGGAGACTCACCTCCCCTCAGCCCCCAAAAAATTTATATTTGTGAGTGGATAACTATCTTATGTATATATATATATATACCAGTAATATATCGTTCACGTATGGCAATTTAAAAGTGCATTATAATTAATTTCGTTAAACATTATTCATTAATTCCTTTTTTATCTCATGAATTATCATGACTCAAAATGGAATCATTTTGAACAATTATTCAAGGGATCATTTTGAGCAACAACAGCTTCTGAATCTTTTTTTACAAATGCTTTAGTAATTATTTTTATGTACGCATTATTTATATTTCGTATTTAAAACATTGTTTTTCCGTTTTAATTAAACACATTGTGCTCAGATATTTGGATACTTTAATTTAGCTTCATAGTATTTTCGTATAACTTCAATAAAAAATTTTTAATGAATATTCATTTTTACTATTGTGTTTCGATCAATTGAAAACTAATTTTAAAGTAACTGGAAAGAGTTTTCGCCAAGACATTTTGGAAGAGTTTCTCTATCATACTCACAGCTTCCTTCGTGAGAACTTATTTCCTGAGCATACTAGAAGTGTGTGTTTATTTAATTTCCCAGTATTTAATTACTGGTTTTTCTCCTCTTAAAAAACGATTTCTATTCCAACAAACTGGTTGTAAATAATGCTTTTTTTCAACATTACTCACATTCTTAGTACCCAACCATTATAAAATCACGGATTTTATTACAATTGATAAAAATGTTTTATATTTAATTTTGCACGCAAATTAATTAGGTTCATAAAAATACCATGTTTTCTTTTTCCTATATAGAATAAAAGTTGCAACTGTTTTTGTAAAAGCGAATGCCACTTTCAGTATGGAGTTATTGATATTAAATCGTAAGCGTATCGATATTACACTCAAGGACAAAAACATTAGCGCACCAAGAAGGAGTCGTCAAAATGAAACGAAATTTTACATACGTAATGACTACTTTGATATAAGTAAATGATTAGAAAATCAAAGAAAAAG
>BMAV01022754.1:90944-120230 GCA_019973955.1 Trichonephila inaurata madagascariensis
AATGGACGCCGCGATCCCAAATGTCCTTCGGCCAGGTGCCTTCGTATGGTTCGAGAAGACACAGGGGCCTCTAGTGAAGTGTGCTACATGTTCTTGGGTGGGAGCCGATGAAGCAGTTGGCTGTAAGCGTGCATTTCTTACGATGTGGCGGTCTTCTCGACGACTGGTCTGTTGAGAGCATCCTGAGCCTGTTCTTCGTGTAAATGACATATTTCGGATCCCCTGGTCCCAACACCTCCTCACAACACAATCAGAGCGGCCTAATTGACGCCCAGTAGACCATCCAGCTTCCATCCTGCTGATGATTCTCCCCCTCTCAAACTGCGACAGCTGCTCATATTATCTTCGAAAAGGGCGTAATGGCATCTCTACCTCAGCTCTTCCTTTGTAAACGATTCAGCACACTCAAACAAGCTTTGCTTACCTATTTTATACTCCACGGAGAACGATGTCAAAGCCCTCTACCGGCTATACGTAATGCGCAATCATGCTGCATTTCTAATCATTTGCATATCTCCCCGACATGTACCTTCATGCAAAGTTTCGTTACGACCCCCCAATTATTTCTTGATGCGCTATTTTTTTTTTTTTTTGTCCATTAGTGTATTTTAGGAAGAAATTTTAGAAAGATTTAATTCAGTTAAAAAAAATTACAAACCCCTGGTTTGGACATCTGTGGAGGGAATAAGTTAATTATATCATTAAATACGTTTATAAGCAATGTACGACATGAATCGGATCATAAACTAAAAGAGTATCAAGACGCAGCCAAAAATTTAAGTCCTAGAGTAGGAAAAGGATATAGCGATATGGACAAGAGACGAGTTATTTCAAAATTTGCAGATAAATCCTCAGAAAAAGCTATGTACGGAACAGAAAAATTTAAAAGAGACACGCTTATTGCTGCGTTAGATAAACTAATCCTTGATTTAAATAGAAGAAGCTAAGTATATGCAGAATATAGTAAGAAACTAAAATTTTTGATGGATTTGTGCGATCAAAGTAAGGAGAACGTCGACCTGGAGAGTGTACGCGCCACTATTCAGATGACGTAGCCCAACATTTAGTAAATGAAGGTGTTGAATTCAAAGCTTATCTGAAACAAACTGAGCTATACTTGTAGTGATATCTTCAATTTAATTTTTGAAAAGAAACTTGTTGACGTTTTTTCAAATTTGTATACCATTTTAAAGGTTTTTCTAACGCTCCCTATTACTAGTTGTGATTCAGAGCGTGCGTTCTCTAAAATGTCCTGTATAGAAAACAAATACTAGGCTTAATAGACTTCTTTCTATTAATACTGATCTCACNTGTGTGTGTGTGTTCAAAATGCATAATATGTACTCTATTACACATACTACAAGCAAAATTTTTGCCTTAAATTACATGACTTTATAATTACTATTACATTATGTGATCACTTACGACTTTTATTTATTTACTGTGGTCACTAATGGTAAATTAAGTACTAGGTATCTTTTATTCTCTTTCACCATTTTTTCGAAATTAAATAGTTTTTTTTTTAATAATTCCACCATATACTTTAATTATTTCTTTTAAAATGCAAAATCTGCTTTAAACATCAAAATTTGTTACATAACTACATGTAAATAACAGGTCACACATATCTGTAACATTTTACCAAACAATAGAATATATTTGCTAAAATTACATTATGCACGTATACCAACAAATCTCTTTATACGTGTTTTAACATACATATCCAAAAATTATTATCCTATATTAAATATATTTAACTAGCAATGAGAGACGCATATACAGCTGTAGAGAGATAACCTACACAGATTTATGATATCACAGCAAATTGTCCGAATATTACACAATTTTATTACGCACAAAGCAATCATAAATTCTCAGAAATAGAGCTTCGATTAATAGTTAGACTAAACAGGATAAGTTATCGCAAATAACTAGGGAAACTAAAACATAACTCTAGATAAAATTGACGTATGCTAATTATGTGTATTTACACTTGGAGAATTCTTAGTCAAGCTGGACAAACTTTAAAAGAGATAATATTTCATAATATTACAATATATTGATAGAAATCTTAAATAAATATGAGTTAAATCAATAATTTTACTTCAAATCGTTCTAATACTGCGTTCAATAGCTACTTGCAATGGGTGCCCCGAGAACTTTTATTCTATACTTAAAATTCTACAACTTTTAGAAAAAGGCTTAAAATAGGATGCAACAATAGAAGATTCTTGATTTAGTCTTATATTTATAGAAGTATTTTTCGGAAGGTTTGTTGGCTTATTACTAAATGTAACTTATGTGTTTGAAATGGTAAATTTTAGTGAAATTCATGATAAATTTTCTGTTTGACAGTAAATATTTCCTTTGCTCTCCTCTTCTGTAAGAGTAAATTTTCAAGCTAGTAAATAATAAATGAAAAAAAAAATTTAATTTTCTTTAGATTTCTTTCTAAAAAGGATTATTCTGAACACTCGTTTTTCAAATTGTTAAGTACTTAAGCAAATAAAAAGCATTGTTTTAATTCTGTGAATGTATTAGCTCACTGCAAAAAAAACACAACATCAGGAGTGTCAAACTCGTGGCCCACAAACAACATTTTTAAGGCCCGGTCAAGATATTGACAGACAATAATATGTAATGAAATATCAAAATTTCTCCCAAATTAGGAAAGATAGTAGCAGAGAAGAGATCTTAAGTGTCAGGACGTACATATTGAATTGTTCTTGGTCTTTTATATATGTTTATCACAATGTATTATTTGAAATAAAACCTACGTTTCTATGAATTTTGATTCTCTTTGCTGCCCACCTTAAGTTAAACATTGTTCATTTGGCCCAAGTTAGCCTTCGAGTTTGACACCCTTACACTACATTATATGTGATTTGCCACATTTAATTTTATAAATTAATTATTCAATTTTCTTACTATTAGCTCACACTCTATATATATTTATTTATCTTCGGGGAATTTTCAATCGTTAATAAAATACACTTAAAACACTCAATTGAGCTGAAAATATTCATGGATGAAAATACAGTAATTTAATTATAAATAATACAAATTAATTAATTAAAACTAATTATTCGAAGAATTAGAAATACAGCCACGCTGGCATCATTTTTGGTGATTTAGCGACCCTTTTGGTGACTTGCTTCAAAACTTGAAAAGGTTATTTCTCACGTTTTAAAACATTCAGTTGAACTGAAATTTTCTAAACACGCCTGTTTTGAGTAACAATACGATATTTTAATTCTAATTAATTAAAATTAACTGACTGAAGCTAATTATTTAAAGAATTTATTTTTAGCGACTTGGGTCAAAACTTTAAAAGATTTTTTTTTTCCTCACGTTTTAAAGCATTCAGCTTAACTGAAATTTTACATACACGATTGTTTTGGATTACAATACGATACTTTAATGATAATAAATAAAAATGAATTGCCACTTAATATTGTGATTCCGTCATATGTATGCACATATTTATGTTAATTATAACTATTTAATAAAAAGTAGCTAAAATAAAAATTTTCTTTGTTGATCTAAGTAGGAATTGATTTATTTTTTTTTTATATTACTTGTTTTTTTCTTATAAAATGTTTTTGAAACTAAACATAAAAAATACTTATTTGTTAAATACAAGGTGATTTTCTTAAAACGGACACTATTCAGAGCAAATGGCAGCTCTAACTAACAACCTCAATCGTACAAAACATCGTATGGAGACTAATGAAGACATGGGAAGTAAAATTACATGATAAAAAAAGTATTCGTTCAAAAAAACACCGATAGGGATGTTTGCAGCACTGTTGTAGCTTACCTGAGAAAAAATTTGCATAAAACACAAGTACAAAAGCAAAATCCAAATTCATGTTTCCATATGTGACAATCGTGTCAGTAATGTGGGCTGCAAAACATGTAGATCAGCGCTTCTCAAACTATGGGGCACTCCCCATGGGGGGGAGGGGCGTGAGCATATTGAAAAGTCGAAAACAAAAGATTATTTCAAAAAATTATTAATTTTTTGAAAGTAAAATAAACAAAATACATTCTGTCATAATGAAAAAAAATACTTTTACACTTATAAATGTATCAGTACTGCACAATGAACTTTATAATTATCTTAACTATACTAAGTTAAGAACAAGTATAATAATTACCAGTGACCGCACCGGTTGGTCATGTATAAAATTATATGCAAAAACTAACTCTTACCTGGATCATTTTTTTTTGTACGGCTTATAACAAATCCCTCAACTGCAGATTAAAGGTTACGCGATTCACTCCCCAATGCCACCCTTTTGCACGTGTGCACGCATATGTGGCATATGTAGTGTATTTGAGGGAGGGAGAAAGTGAAAATAAGAAAATCCTCTGTGAAATAAGTAAATCCTTTTCAAACAATGTTGAGGTTATTTTATTGCATTCCAAAGTCTTCGGAATAATTCTATGGATAGCAGGGAACGTTTTTCGGAAAGACGTATATATACGTCCGGGGCAATTTACGTACTGTCTGAGCGAGACGTTTATATACGCCGGTGGCGAAGAGGTTAAAGACGTATTGTAGCTTTAGCGTCAAAGTATCGTATTATCGAATTCAATACATCGTTATTGTATGGAGGGGGCGCGATGAAAATGGTGATTGAATATTGGGTCGCAAGTGTTGAAAGTTTGAGAAGCACTGATGTAGATAGCTCCGAAGAACAGAATTCCGAGCTAAATTGAATACGTTCTAACGTTACCATAACGCACATTTTTGGTAAATTTGTATCATCTTAACTATCCACATTTCCTCGTGAGCTTAGAACGAAGCAGAAAGTACGTTAAGGCGTTATATTGATTGATGCTTAGAAAGGAATGATTAACCACTTAATGGGCTTGATTCATGAAGTCACATGATAAAAACAAACACGTGTTATCCATTGAATTCAAAACAAATATTAAACTAACTGTACTTTTTCTATTTGTAAAACTCAGATAAAATTTCAAATTTCATATTTGGGTAGAGATGTTTAAATGTTAGGGGAAAAAAATTTCTTCAAAAAGATTTTTTTAAATTAAAAAAAAGTCGTATTTTATGCTTATACTTTTAAATAAAATGCATTTTGTATACATATGCACTTTTTAAGAGAAAGTTTCTGCAAAGAGCAAAACTTGGCAACACCGGAAAGCGTGAACTGATTAGTTAGAAACACAAAATAGTTTTTATCGTGTGACTATGATGTCACATGAGTTTTTGAATTGATTGGCTAGAATCACGTAGCTTTCACTATCATGTGACTATGACGCCACGTGAATCAACCTCGTTGGTTTGCTCATACACCGTACGCGATACCAAAACTGGGCTACAAATGGTTTGCCCGTACGCTGTACGGGCACTGATATTTTCTTCTTTCTATCTTCGATTTGCACATATTTTTAATTCTTAAAGTGAGATTCTTAGTGTTAGTGTTTTCAAGAAATGCAGTTTGTCTACGGTACTAAAATTTCTCTTATCCGGGATTTTGTTTATGGTGAAAGCGGGAATTTATATTTTTTCACTGAAGGCAGTAATTTATGTTTTTGAAAATATTCCATAAAGAACAGGAGGGGAATTGACAAGGCAATGTGCAACTTGTTGCCTGAGAAGAAATGAAAATGGAAATATAATCCATTAAAGACCATATTACTTCTGTACCCATTGCTATGTAAGACAGTATTACACCATGCTTCCAATAGTGTGTGTATATATATATACACACACACAAAATCCTCAACCATTTTTAAAAAAATGGTACGAACATGAAATTATTTTATAAGTATGAGAGAAATTCTTTTAAGATACTATATGAAAGATTCTTCATAGCATGCAGAGTGTACGTAAAAAAGGAAAAAATTTAGGGTTGTGTGTGTGTGTGTGTGTGTGTTCCACATTTATAAAATAAAAAGTGTGTGAAAACTTTAAAATTGAAAATTAAAATAAAATTCTGCAATTTTTCGATTTTGGTCAGTATTATATGCTTAGATATAAGCAATACAAAAATGTACTTTTTTCTTGGAACATTTTGGGCAAAAAAAATTGGCCGTTTAAGTGGTTAATAAGTGGAAGAAACAAGAGTCACTGACAATTCTCCCAGGCAGAGGATGTAAAACTGTGTCACAAGAGGTGATAACACAAATGTTTCAACTATGACCATCAATGGATCACAGGGTACCATTGTTGATACACATATTACAAACGGTGAGGAATATATTCCTTGTGGTATGTTGCTTGTACCTGTAGGGAAATGTCCAGAGAATGCACTGTGTAGTCTTTGATAACGGCGGTCATATTAAACGCGGTCGAATTCCTCCTTAGTAAGTGAACGCAGTGAATAAAATTTAATAATTCATTGTTATTATGTGTGTACATTTTTTTATTATTTTTCTTTTTTGAAGCCTTTTTTGTATTTTACAGCTCCATAAATGCTCCTATCAGTAGTTTCTGCAACTATTTTTTTCATTTACGGAATCCTGCTTCCCATGTCCATTATTTGTCTCTTGCATGCCTCTCTTGGTCCAATTTCTTTTGTTAGATCGAGCAACAGGTGGATCTGAATAGTGTCAGTTTAAAGAAAATCATCCTGTGCAGTAAAAAAATATATTTAAAATAGTTTAGCTGACTGATAACAATAACTTCTATTTTTCTAACATTGATAAGAAAATACTTTTATAAAAGATATTTTTAAAAAAAACAAGCAAAACTTTTCATTCTTCCTATTTTTATTACATTCACAAATGACGGGAGCTTCTTACCAGCAACATATCTTTTAAAATTCCGGAATATATTTAAAAGAAACTGTCTAAACACAAACAAAATTATTTGTGAACATGGAATAACAATAAACAAAATGGTACGTCAGTTACAGTTTCCGACAAGAATGACATGATGAAAAAGAATCAGATAAAAATGCATTCTTTGAATTTATTCCATTCACAACTTTATAAATGACAGATTAAGAATATCCCCACAACTTAATTATTCTCCGACAGAAAATGTAGAACTTAGAGCTACATTTTTAGTCATCATACCAAAGCTAAACAGCAATTTGCAGTAAGATTATTTTCTATTGATAGAAACAATTAACTGTATTATTTTTCTTTACATCATCGCAGCGAGTGAAATTCACACAGATGGTCTATTGTGAATAGAACAATGAATTAAATCGATCCCCACGACACAACGACAATTTTCTCTTTCAGTGGTCAATCCCCATTCTTGCCTTTGTTCACAAATGAGTAGAGGAAACTGCTGTGTAAATATGACACTGTTCGATGTTCAACATACGCTGCTTACAGAGGAGGAAACTTAAAATACCAGAGGGGATGTTGTGGCAATTACAGATGTGGAAACAAGTTTTAGATAGTCCTTGTTGTTTAAGGTATCCGACTACATTCGGAACCATGATTTTTAAAAAGGACATAAATGGATAATTTTCATGATATTTTGTGTCACTTAGATTAGAATACATGTATAAAATTGTTTTATAAGGACATTATGACAAAAAAAATTATTTAAATACAATATTTTGGCAAAAAATTAACTTAGAATAACCTTTTTTCCAAATGTTCTCCTTTTGTAAAAAATGCTTCTATTGTATTAATATTTTGCCTCTATATAGCTCAGACCTCTGTACAGAGGCTCAACTATGATTTTTGAAAAATTCACATTATTTTTAGAACTACAACCATTTGAAATAATTATCGGCGTATTTTCTTAAATTTTCTCCCTTCTGTTTTCGTGAAACATGGATAAACCGACTTCCAAGTTATGCGTTTCAGACATTCTATTTGAGCCTCTGTACAGAGATCTGAGCTGAATATAGGCAAAATATTAATACAATAGAAGCATTTTTTACAAAAGGAGAACATTTGGAAAAAAGGTTATTCTAAGTTAATTTTTTGCCAAAATATTGTATTTAAATAATTTTTTTTGTCATAATGTCCTTAAAACAATTTTATACATGTATTCTAATCTAAGTGACACTAAATATCATAAATATTATCCATTTACACGCTTTTGCAAAATCACGGTTCCGAACGTAGTCGGATACCTTAACAAGTAAATCTGAAAATACTCATAATCAAAAACAAAAATAATGTTGTTTTTAGTTTCCTTTTTCATTCTTGCTGTCAAGAATCCAGGCATTTTTGTCAAAAAATATTTGCATTGAATATTTTGCGATGTTATGTTGTTTGTGTTAAGATGATGTGCTCACACAAATAGGAAATAAACGTTTTATATAAATATTAACATTGTGATATATTATTCTGACAAAAGAACTCATTATTCTAACAAAAAAGAACACAACGTACTATAGGTGATCACTTTAAAGGACGGCGCAATATCAATAACTGAAAAACATATTTTCCGGTTTAAAAATAGTGTACATAAGTTTTGTAATCTCTAATTATGTATATAACAATAAATTATTTACAATTAAATATGTAGGCATCAAACGCGGAAGCTTTAGATCAATAAATTTAAAACTTTTAGTTACTTTTATTATAAAATTTTACTTTTTGGCTGAAACTTATATAAAATTACAAGATTTACATATATAAAATTTATTGTATTGATTTTTTTTCAAAAATAGAGTGTATTTGTTTGTCAAATACGATAAATTTTTGTTAATTATGAAAAATATTTTTTTAAATCAAAATTTTGAAGCTAAAAATGTAATGTATAGAATATTAGGCGTGGAAAAAATACACTGTAGTTTGCAGTTATAGTTATAGTTTACATTTACAGTTTTAAAAAATATGTCAACTAAATTTTTATCTTATTTCTAGAAATGGATAACTGAAAAACGGCATTTTACAAGTTAAGTGTCATTAGTTATATAGCACACACAACTATCACATACTGAATTATGGTCCAAATTAAAAAAATGTTTTCTGTTGCTCATTCATGTATGCCAGCGATTCTCAAACTGTAGGGGGGCGTGATAACTCTACAAGGGGGGGGGGGGGCGAGGATATTAAAAAGTCAAAAACAAAAGATTATTTAAGAAAATTATTAATTTGCTGAAAGAATAAGCAAACAAAATACATTCTGGCATAATAAAAAATAAAATAGACATTTATAGTAATATAATACACTTGTAAATGTATCAGTACTTCACAATGTATTTTATAAGTAATTGAACAATATTAAGTTAAGAGCAAGTCTAATAATTGCCAATGACTCCATGGGCTTGTCATATATACAATTATATGCAAAAATTAACACACTTATCTTGATAATTTGTACAGTTTATAGTTAATCCCTTAACTGCCGAGATTAAAAGTTATACGGTTCACTCCTCAATGCCACTGTTTTTTCATGTAGGCGCGCGTATAAGATGTATTAGAGGAGGGTGGGGGGATAAAAGAGGAATAAAGAGGCACAAATCCTCTGAAACACGGAAATCCTTCGCAAACACTGTCAAATTAATTTTTTTTGCATTCTAAAGCTTTCGGAATAATTCTATGGATAGAAGTTCACAGAAAAGAACGTACTTCGGAAAGACGTATATATATACGTCCAGACCAATTAATATATTGGCTGACCAAGACATTTATATACGTCGGTGGGACTTAAGAGGTTAAAGTCATATTGTAGTTTTACCATCAAAGCGTAGTATTACTGAGTTCAATACGTTGTTATTGTGTGGAGAAAGGGGGGCGCGATGGAAATTAAGACTGAAATTTGGGTCGCAAGAATCGAAAGTTTGAGAAGCACTGATGTATGCAATTTAGTGATTAACTAAATAATTATAAAAAAAGATGTTATTTTGTTGCATTTCAACTATGCTATTTCAACAAAATTACACATAACGCTGTCATCTGAAAAATCTACATATAACAGAAAAAAATGAGTTTGTATCACTGATTTATGATTTTTTTCTCGTTATTTCCAATGTAAATTTTAATCTTAAAGTTATCACGCCTTCAAACTCTTAATTCAAAGGTACTTCATTATTTCTAAGAAATTAGAAAAGTTAATTGCAAAAATTATTACAAAAAGTGCATCAATCGATATTTTATTAGCATATAAAAATGTAAATAAATAAATGACAGCCAAAAAAGTGGGATTATTTCGAAAAAATTTAATTTATTTAGAACGCCACCCTTGGTAATATAATTGGGGGGTTGCCAGTTGTTTATCCCCCGATATAATGGAAAAACTTTGTCTTCATAATTTTCTCTCTCATACAGAATAAATATACTTTAGTAATATAAAATAATATTATATAGTAAATATAAGAATAAGAGAGAAACACTCAGGGAAAATGCGATATATCAATACTGTTAATTATAATTCTATGATATATATCAGAGGTACTCAACCTTTTTTTCTGCTGGGCCGCATACATAAGTTAGTCATTTCACGCTGGCCGCAACATGAGGATAAATGGGGGAGGGAAGGGGGAGAAACATTTTATAACCAAGATAACATTGAAAATTGAAAATGTGGAAAATTGATCAAAATATTGTAACTCCTGTTTTGCTTTTTTTAATTATTATTTTTTATATTTTTGTTTTTGTTTTTGTTACTAACACTAAATTAGAAGCATTTAAGAAACACTCCTTCACAATTTCTGCATCAGTAAATGGTTTCATATGATTACCAAATATATAACAAACTTTATAGGGTGTCTTTGTTACCGCTATGATATTACCACCGACAAAACACTTTGTTGATGTTGCAAAGATTATTCAAGAAAGCCTATTTATCACTTCTTGAAAGAGATCTACGAGGAAAAGAATCATTGAATGATTCCTGTTTATTGGTATTTTTTAAATACAGCACTTTCGTGACAAATCAAACACTTAACGATCCGTGTTGGTGTTTCACTACAAAATAGTCAACCTCCCAACCATCTTGAAACGATCTATTTTCTTCGAATATTTTCGCTTGCAAGATATGAAAGCTAATTAAAAATGAATCCCACCCATAAAATTTTCGCTACTCCATAATTGTCATCACTAACCGTCATCGTTAAAAATAGAAAAAGAATATGAATTCATAGTCGTACGACACCGACAACAAAAAGCAAAATTGATACATTTGATTTCTTGACAAAGAATTTCCAACTAAATTTTTAAATAAGTTAATTTCTCAGAGCAATGGGCAATGACCGGGCCACTAAAAAAGGCTCGGCGGGCCACATGCGGCCCGTGGGCCACAGGTTGATTATTGCTGATATATATTATACTGAACAAATAACTGAAAACGTTTTATAATTAGTATTTTTTGTCTTGCAAGTAAACTATAACAACTTAAATTTAACTCTCCTGTAATAAAACAATTTATTTTTAGTTCCATTATCTCAGTGTTTAAGACTATTTTAAGCATAGATTTATTTCTATGAACAACATAGTTATCTTCGTCACAGCCATAAATATAATTCTTGTTCTCCCCTATAAATATTTATATATATAGCATAGTAAATTGATCCCTATATCTTTTATTACGATAAAACAAAAAGGACAGTTCTTAAAGTAATTCACTGAAATGTGTTGGGGAAAAGGATCCTTACAAAGAAAACACAGACAGAAAAATATCCCAATGTTAATATCTTACATTGACTCCACCAATGTATGAAACCTTCATTCTTCTGTTACGACTGATTATAATATTTGTAAAAAAAAGTCTTTTTCGTGTTTAATAGCCTATACATTTAAAAAATAAATTTGAAAATGTATTCGCATTAAATAGAAACAGTTTGTATTTACCGATATAGTATATTGAACATAACTCTTAATCAGGCATATTGGGATATTTTTCATTCTAAAAACTTGCATTACGTTGAAAATGTCGTTAATTTTTTAACGTAACTAAACAATAAGCAAAAATAGAATATATATTATAGAATGACAGAGATTAAAAAAAAGTTGAATTCTTAATAATTTTTGAAATACTCTTACCAATATATTACTTTTTGTAACAAATCTTCAGCAAAAAATTCTAAATACCTGGTGAATTCTGTGCTTATGTTAAAAATTTTATCAGATAAAATATATCTTCAAAGTTGGAAGGATAAAAATACAACTAAGTGAATAAACTGTCAAAACTGTATGAGTACTTGAATTGTAACAAATGCACATTTTACTGTGTGGTGAAGTATTAATAGAAAAAAGTTTAGTAAATTTTTAAAAATTATTACACTTTAAGGAAATAATTATACATACATGTTTTTTCACCAACAAACTGTGTATAAAAGCATAAATTTTATCACATTATAGATAAATTTATCAGCTCTGTTCCTTGTTATTATTAATAATACAAATTATTACAAATACATAATTATTTATGAAATAATAGCAATAGCCCTAGAACTACATGCTAATATATATGAAACAAAAATAAATTTGTAAAGATTTCATTCAAAAATGCTTCAGTGAACTACGAGAGAAAAAAGCATTAATTCAAAGATAAATTTTATTATAACTCAGTTATAATATTTATCAAGATAATTTTTTGCTGTTCTTATGCACAAAAACACGCAAATCCGTAAGAAACCCTAATTGACTTAATAATACAGCGATTTACACGTCACCGCTGCTAATTTATTCCTTAAATAGTTCTGACGTACTGTATTATTGATTCATGACTGTAAGAAATATATGTGAAGTTGTTCTATGCGGTCGCGGAAGAAATGGCTGATATATAAAAAGATAGTGATATGCCGTCTAAATTTCAGAATAAATAGGGCCGTAAAAAACTGTTAAATTCTCGAATATCAAACATCAATTAAGCGATTGGTAAAAAAAATGTTTTAAATATCAACTTCTTATAACTCAAGGAGTTTAATAACAAACATAGGGATATTCCATCACGACAATGCGACTAAAATTTAAAGGAATGGAACTTTTTGAAAAATCATTCAAGAAAATCATTTGTTTCCACAATTCAACGATTCAAATGGCTCTCATTTTCTAAACAGCATAAATAATGGACCATTCTGTAGAAGAGAAATGCCATATGATCTTATGAGTCTCAATTTAGTCTATTTTAGAAAGATGGGCGCATCTGGGTGAGAAGGGAACCTTACGCAGCGATGGGCCCTTTACACATAAAGCCCACTATGCTAGTAAATAGAGGCAGTGTTTCTACTTTAATGGATCTGGTCTGGGATCAGCGCGACACTATACAACACTAAAATGAAGTCTCATGATTACTAAAATATACTGAATGATCATGGCATTCCATCAATGCCAAGATCCATCGAACGTAAATTATTCTTAATTTGTTCCAGGAACATGAAGACTTATTTTTCAACATGAGTCTCTCCTTATGTCGACAACAAAGCCTGATTCTTAAGCCAATCGAAAATCTTGCGGAAGTACCCCGGAATAGCATTTATAGGGAGATCCGCCTCTTCAGGTGCCATGTGATGAAATATTGCTGTAAGGCATGAGACGTGATGGTGAAACAATACCACGTCGAATGCGCGCGTTAATCAAAGCTACAGTTGGTCAAGAAAATATTAAGGTAGGCGATTTTTTTCCCCGTAGCGCAAAAAAAGCGATGATTATTCGTCATCAACGAAGTATTAGTTAAATTTGAGTATAAAATTTAAAGAATTTCTATAAGTAGGGAATTTTATTATTAACACAATATTAATGTTTTAGTTTCGAAATAACTTTAACTTATTGTAAAATCCGGCATATAACGCGCACTTTTAACACAAAAAATAAGCTAGAAATTTATGAGTGCAGGTTATACGCCGGGTATGAAAATGAAACATTAAAAAAAAATGATTATAGAAAATATTGGACTTCTACATATATGGAAATACTGTTTATTTAAAAGAAATGATATTCCTTATGAACTTAGAGGGTTATAGACCTAAAAATATATGATTTTTTTATATTTTGAAATAAATGTCGAATAAATAACTTCAAAACATAAGAGCATTACACACTAACATGAAAGGTTTTCTTCATAAAAAAGGGTATGTGCGTTATATACCTAAAAATTAAAAATTACAGCTTGAAAGTATAGGTGCGCATTGTACGCCGAATGAAATTTCATGGCATTCTAGAATTGATATATATATATATATATATATATCTCTTCAAAGACTACCTAATCAAACATAAATGTATATGAGGGCAAGACATTTAACAAATAATTCAAATTATTAGTAATATTAAAACGGAAATTTAAAAGCAGTTTAATGTAATGAGAAAGATAATATTGCTAGGCAATGAGCAATTTTGAGGTATCTCGATTTACAATAATGCTTTTTATGTTGTTGTTGTTTTTATTTAATTAGAAAAAGATTATATATATTTCATTAAAATTGATCCAAAATAATGTATATACATATTTTTTTTACTTTAAGAACAGTCGACTAAATTTTAATTATTTTAATAAAGTTTGTTATGTAAGCCAAAATGTATTATGTAAACGAAAAAAAAAAATTTAAAACTGCATTATTCTGAATAGTACCAGTCTTTTTACAGAAGCATAAAAACATTGCTATTTTAAATAAGAATGCTGGTAATTAAAGGAAATTAGTGTTTTTACCATGGATTGATCCATTTGGATTCAACCTACTTTGATTAAAAGGTACAAATGGCGAAGAACTTTGTAATTCAGAAATTCATAGAGGATGAACGAAAAACACACGAGCTTTGCTTAAAGTAGTACTTTGTTAGTTTTGGTTTCATGGTTTTTATATGGATTTTATTTCTCAAAATGATCTTATGCTAGAGATAAAAAAACTGATCATGGATTACGAACCTCTTGATCCAGAATCTAGAAAAAAATATCGCTGATGACATCCACCCAAGAAAAGATTTATCGACGGAATTTCCATACCACATTAAGTGAAGGTAAAAAAGCTAGTTGTATTTTTAGAGTAATGATGGCTTCACTATTTACACAATAGTCTTTGACAGTTATGTTAGGGGCACACAATGGCACATACAAAGCTATGCAACAGTCCGTGATTCAACTCTTCGAAATTAAAGAAATAATTATTTCGTTATTAACTAATTTAATACATTTTTATGCTAGTATTTTTTTTTAAATTTAGCTTTTGTTTTTAAAATAATAAAAAGTATGTGATAATAGTAATTGTTTTATTATTGATTCCTTGATACGCACTCGCATTTATATAATTTTTTTTATAAATATTATCATTCATATCGTCATCATTTTTAGGCTTTTTTATATATGCAATTGATATGATTGGTAGAGCAATTATAATTAAGTTCAAACTTTATCCTAATATATTTGTCTTTTTTTTTCAAAATTTATTTATTTAAGGAAATCTTAAAATGTGTTGAATCGCCTGTATCAATATTAAAATCTTCAAGAATTTTTCAATCACCAAAATGCTGTTAAAATCTTATAATATGACCAAAAACAAATTTCATTTGCATTTTTATCTGTTGAATCATTAGCTACCCAAGAAATTAAACTATAAGAGTTTTATTAATGAAGAGTATCTAATTAAGATATTTAAATACAGGGCATGATTGTTATATTTAATTTTATAAACATTAGTTTTTCTTTTTTTAAAGTAAAATTAATTTATTGTTTAAAAATATAAAAAGCAATACATTTTGAAATACATAATCTATTTCACAAAACTCAGCTTCATTTAATGAAAAATCAAATATTTTATCTTGAAGTGCTTTGCTGATTTTCCTCTATAATTAAATTGTAAAAAGTGAATCTTAAAAATATTATATTGTTTGAAATTGTATTTTATTATTGTTATCATTATTAAAAACCTCACACAAAGCCTTTTTATAAAAGGTTCCTTTTTCTTTCTTTAGACTGATCTAGATTCTATGAATCTAAACCCAAACCTACCAATTAACGCCATTTTTTCTAAAAAACAAATTTAATGTTTAAATATAACTAATAAATGAATTAGTTTTATTCAAATTAAATTTAACTCTTGATGTTGTATTTTGTTTCGAGGTTGGTAAACGGCAACTTTAATTAAACACCACGCTAATAATGCTTGATTTTAAAAATAATATTTATGACTATATATCACCAAAGACGCTTGTACCGAAACAGAAGAGCGTGTTTTCAGTTAAAAACACTTCACAAAATCATTAATTAAAAATCAACAGAGAAATGCGAACGTACTCAAAAAAAGTTGTGAGCAACTTAAAAAAAGTACCTGACGTTTTATTGCTGAGTGTTTTACTTTACTTATGTTTTTAATTCCTCGGAAATTTTTTTCTTAGTTATTGTTTTTAGTTTTTTGAAGTTTTCTAACCAAGCAAACTCAAAAAAAAAATGCTTCTTGAATTCAGAATTGTACTTTTAAAAAACTTTAAATGGATCTTTAAGAAGTTTTTTTTAGTTTAATTTATTATTTTATTTCTTTACGATGAAGCAAAACGGTTTCAATTTCTAACAATAGAACTATTGATTTTTACCGTTGAATAGTTTTTCCATTAGAGTAATATCAAAACAAGAGAATTAATATTTTCAATAAAAATTGCACTCAGAACAGCAATTTCGTTAAAATAATCTGAAAAAAATAAAAATTCGCTGTCTTTTCCCCACCAGCTCAAAGCTACAATTTTAATTGCCATTGATTATTCGTTTAAAATATGTCATGTTACTTTCAAACATTTTGTTGTCTTTTTTCTTTCAGACAGAAAGAGAATGCTATGAATATTTCGCTCGAATACGTTACTGAATGTGAAGCTTTTTAATTATTTTACGCTTTCATTTCTTATACCATTGTTCTAAAAAATAAGCATATTTAAAATAATTTTTGTTTGAATTAAGACACATATTACTTCAAAAATAACGTCATAATCATACTACAAGAATAAGTATTTATTTCAAATATATTTATAAAAATTAATTTCAATTTTCTCTCGAAGGATTTTATTTCGTAATATTCTTGAGACCTCCAAGACTTCGTGCGATTGCCGGTTTTTCATTTACCCATCTAAAGGAAATAGCTTCAACTTAAGCTTCCAAAAAAGCTAGCGTTTTTAAAGCAGGATGATGCAATCTTGCATCACCTACGCATTTTACCCAATCAGAAATGTCTACCGGAAATAATATGATTTCAAAATCTCCCGGTTGTCAAAACCTACAAAAACTGAGGTTTCTGAAGAGAAAAAAGAATGCTTTTGATTATCGCTATCATGTCTGCATCTCTCTATGTAATGAGGCGTCGTTGTTTGTGTTGGGTGCATTTTTTTAAAGAACCTAAGTAAATGTTGAACTAAAATTAAAAGAAGCCTATTCATCCTTTTCATGACAGCACCAACCAAAAAAAAATATCCACTCAAAACAAAAATGTCATAATACAAGTAAGAAATACCTTAAATCAAGAGCCATTGTTTCATACATATATATAGCTCAATAAATAAATATATTTTTATATAACTAACTAAACCACTCATTTAGAAAAAATATCGAACAAAAATAGTTTGAATTTTATGAAATTATTGATAGATTCGTAATAATGTGCGATAGTTTTTATGAATTTTTACCGAAATTCCTTTATAAATACACCTTTATTTTTAATTTATTAGTTAGAAGCTACAATGTTAATTGACTGTATTAAACTTAACTTTATTTTTTTTTTAAAAAAAAATGTTATATTTTTAATGCATTTATTATTTTAATTAGGCTATCCAATGTTTCAAAATCAACATTACCTAGTAGAAATACCATTTAATTTTGCAAAACTAATTATATTTTTGTATATGTGTGATAGAATTTAAATAAATTTCTTCATAAATATTCTTAAAAATTTACAAACTGTTATATTATAAGTAAAAAAAAAATTGTATTCTGAAAAAGCATTAAATAAATTTTCAAATTCCTTAAATTGAAATATTTAATGAACAAACTATTATGATAAACACTTATGGCTTGATAAAATGCATTTATTAGTACAGTAAATAATCTTGAATAAATACATTTACACTGCATCAAGTTACACATTAAATTCTATGAATAAATAAGCTGTTATAGTTATAAATGAAAGATGCATAAAAAAAAGTATTCAAAATTTATAACAGATTCAAAAAAAACTTATTTAATACAAAGAAGAAATTAATTTTCATGATGTTCTTAAGCATTGTCTGTAAAATATAGGATTAAAAAAATAAGAATTTATAAAAAAAAAGTGAAATATAACATGATTAAAACAATGCATTATAACTGATTCTCTTAATTGAAATATTTTTGAAAAAAAAAACAAACTAGAATTTCTATGAAATTACTTATTTTTCCAATTCTTAATCGAAACGAACTTTACTAGATATATACTATTCTATGTGTTTTCCCAATGTAGTACAGTTTTTCGCTCTCTGACTTTTTACTTTATAAGAATAATACAAAAAGGATAACTCAAAGCCAGTCTTCGAATTTTTATCCTTTGTTCACAGAAAGTTAAATTTTTCACTCGAAGAATGTTCCATAATCTTGACACCCATGTTGAAAAAAACACTTAAAGATAAAGCGCAAAAAAGGATACAGCGTCACATTTTTATTATTATTATTTCTTTTCATAAAATTTCGAAATATCACTGTTCAACAATGCAATGAAAAGCCTTCAGAATGTCGTTATTTCTTGCTCTGAAATCCTCAGAAAACGAATTCTTTTGCTTTTAGTCACAATTTAGTCACAGACATCAGATCTTCATAGATATAAAATGGATGATATTTTTTTTTTCCTTAGCTTTATAGAAGTCCTTCCAAATATTCTTGAGATTCGTAAAGAACTTTTTTTGAATTCTCTTCCTTTGAATGAACATTATAAATGTTTATATGAGTGCACACAATACGATATATCAGGCAAAAATAGTATTCTTCTAAATAAATAAATTCATACAAATAAATTCAATCGTTTTTTAATCTAATATAATTAATAAATGTTTTATATAGCCATAGTTTCTTTTTGACTAACAAAAATAAATTCGTTGCCTGGATATTAGATAACTCCCTACTTTTTTAAGTAAATGGAAATATTTCCAAAAAAAAAAATATTAACACATAACTTAACAAGCTGCATATGCGTATTTCGTGAAATTCCAAATGTTATTCACAATCGCATCAATATGAGTCTCGACAGGGGATTTAAGCTATTTTATTCAAATTTATATATAAATAAAAACTACATATACATATATCATTGAATAAAGAAAATTTATGGAGGATACTGAAATACTATTTTAGCCTTATTATGTGCCTTTTGTCACGTATTATTTAAAATAAGAATTTATGCTGCCATATTTTGATTACAAAACTAAATATTAAAAGAAATTATTTAGTAAACTGCAATTTTCAAAAGCAAATTTTCTAACATTCCTCTTTAAATTCAGTTTTTATTAGACAAACAATTCAGGGATATTATTCTGAAATAAACTAAGAAGAATTCAAATGATGTACATAATTAATAAAAAAGGTATTGTACACACAGTGACGATAAAGGAATAATAGCAAAATTTGTAAGAACTGGTCACGCTTGTGTTTAGTCTTATATTTTCCAAGTGATTTAATTACTATTTTATATAAATTCTATTTCATTCAGAAATCTACATTCGTTTATTGAAATTGTTTGTATAAATACTTAAGAACTGAAGAGAATTGCATTTTTTAGTTTAGTATATAACTGCATTCTAAGATATTGGAAAAGAGAAGATATTCTGATGAAGGGGAGGGGGGATATCGTACATTCCGGCGTATAACACGCATCTATACTTTCAAACTGAATTTTTTTAAATTTTAGATATATTTCTCGTACTACGTGCATCTTTCTTTTACGAAAAAATTTTAAATGTACAAATGCAATATTCTTATCTTTCGAAGTCGAGAAATAGTTTGTGAGTAGATAATTAAAGTATGGAATAAATTTAAACCTGGCATAAATAAAATATAATTTTAAAAATATAGTATATGAAAAAATCTGGACAGGGTGGAACATTTTTATTTATTTATGAATCCGGTTAACAGTGATGATGAAAAAAGAAAAAGAAATTTGATGAAAATATATGAAAAGCTAGATGAATATATATAAGGCGATTTTTTTCATGTTAACCAATAGTTAAATTTCAAAATGTGTGCCCCCCGTTTCTTTTAAATAGACAGTATTTAGATACATGTAGGTATCTAATTTTTGTATGGTTATATTTTCTTTAATTTTATACCTATCATTTTTATATCCTACATTGATCATGCACTCGTAAATTTTGGTCTTATTTTTTGTATTAAAAGTGTACTTGTATGTGTGTTAAGTGTTTAATTATAAGATAGGGTTAAAAGCGTTTTGTATTATAAGGTAGTTAATTTTTCCCAGAGTTATAAACTAATCCCTTCTACCATAATAGTTGATGCAAATTATTGTTGGAACCTGAGAAACTTGTATCTGTGTGGAACACTTTTCCGTTTTCATGAATTTTTAACTGCAGTTTACATTTTCTTCACATATTTGAAAAGAATATAATTTTTTTTTTCTGTTTATCATAAACTTAAGGATATGGTTTTAATACTTTAACCCGCCTTCTGTGTTTATGTTTAGCTTCATTCGGGGTCCCGTAGTTAAAATCAAGACTAAATTTTAAGGAATATGCATCAATAGATCAGATTATCGCACATGCTCAAGCTTTTATATTTTTTTTATCACAATATTGATCACTTAAAGTCATAATGAACTTTGAAAATAAAAGTAATTGAATTAAAATGTTGCAACAGTCACTATAAAAGAAAAGACTATTGGATACATTTATTTTCAAAATACTTATATATTACGTTTAATTTTTCGTCTGAAAAATATAAAGCATCAACCCAGGTATTTTGCATCTCTACTACAGGTCAAAGAAAGTAAGTAACCTCATCTTTTTTTTTTTAAATATATTTACAAAAAACTCAAAGGATTATTTTTATCACACAAAAAAAAAACTTTTTCGACGGAGTTAATGTGCTCAAAGGTGGTTTTAAATATTTCACACAAAGCATTGAATGCTACTATTTTTTCCCTAAATTCCGTTTCATCTCGGGTATGAATGAAAGTAGGAAATGATGCTTACAGTTAAAATGACTATTTCCGATTTAATGTCATTGTATTCTATTCACCCGGATGATTCCCCTCTTCCTTCGAGCGTGTCCATTCACAAAATATGCTGTGGTAAAGCAATTTCAAATGGATTCAGGCTAAATGGGGATCTTTTCCATCTATACCCCCACGTCCGAACACACAAAGATCAATTTACATGAAATCCTAAAGGACGGCGGAAGTCAATCCATCGATTTGACTGTTAAACGTAGTAGTGGGAATTGTCTCTGTTTAGTAAACGATTGCAATATGCGGTTGTCTGTCGATTGTATTGGCTTATGCATTAACATCTAATTAGGGAATTGCATTAAGTGTTTATCATTCATTCTGTATATGGAACATTAATCTTTCCATAGTCTGAAAGATTATTTATTAGAACAGAATTATTTAAAAATAAATTAGTTCATTTTATTGCCAAAAATAATAATTTGCAGCACATATTTTGATAGTAATTCTATATCTAAAATGAAATGTATTCGTATGTGTGTGCGTTGATGTTATAAGTGCTGCTATGTAATAGCCCAGATGCAACTGGTCCGTTGAAACTGGGGTGAGAATGATTTGCAATTACCTTTGGATTTTTTAAAATACCATATTAAAGCTATTTTTGATTCATACTTAGTAGCCAAATTCTTGAACTAGCTCATTCAATTACTACTAATAGTTGACCATCTCCCTATATATATATATATATATATATATCATAGGAGCTATGAGCAAAATATAGGAGTGGTAATTGTTGTATTAAATTTGAGAGAAAAATCGTTCAAAAATTGTGAATTGAATTATTGACAGGATGCTCTTTAGTGAGCTTTTAATAATTTACGCTATTCATTTGCGAACATACTGAGTTTTTAATTTGAACTTTCGGATTTTAGACATTTTTTCTACGTATACAACTATTTTAAAGATGGGTGCGTCATCTTTGGTGTTCTATGGTTCACTTATAGTGTGCAATTAATTGTTTTAGAATTTTAATATTTTAATGTTATAATATCTTTCAGAATGCAATGGCAGCAAATAGTTTAATTTTTCAAGATTAATGGTTTAATTTTAATTTTTTAATTTTTAATTTTTAAATTTTTGAGAATTGGATATTTTCCGATTAACTTACCAAGTTGCAATAGGGGGAAGGTTGGCGCCATCAAACTAGTTTAACCCCACTTATCGGTACTAAGTTCGAGGTTGCGCTTGGATATTTTATAAATTTTTATTTTATAATTTTTTAATTTTGTTTGAAAACGTTGGAATTTTATCTTCTATATTCGCCATTGATATTTTGAAATTGGATTGATTTAATGTTATAAGTTTCATATAATTTCAATTTTTTCATTGATTATTAAGTTGTGATTAAATTATATATATTTAATTATATATATATATATATCTCAAATTTTTTCAATCGTTAATAAAATACTTTTTATTCATCGACTCAAGTTCAAATACATTTCTTTTAACCTTGTAGTGGATGACACTTGATGTTATTACAGTTTTTTTCAAATATTAATTAATTAATTCTATTTAATTAATGAATAAATTTTAACAAACAAAAATAATAATCCAACATCATATATTAAAAGGAAAATCGCTCGTTGTGTCCCTGTCGCGCAATGGATAACCCGTTGGACTTCTAATCCAAAGGTCGTGGGCTGGATGCCTACCTGGGATGACCTAATTTCTGAGAATGTGATTTCTTTTTACTATACTATTTTATTGGAATAATTAAAATTTAGTTAATGAATAAATAGTAACAAAAAAATAGTCTAACGCCATATATAGAAAGGAAAATGGAAAATCGCTTTTTATTTTGCCACTTAATATTGTTATTCTGTGTGTCATATGTAAATACATATTTATATTAATTGTAATTATTTAATAGAAAGTAAAACTAAAATAAAAATTTTCTTTGTTGACCTAAGTAGGAATTGACTTTAAAAAAAATTTTTTTGTATTACTTGTTTCTTAGCTAAGTCTGCAACCAAGCGGGGAATTGAAATACCACTTAATATTCCAAAATCGTTTTAAAAGAGAAATACTGGAGAAAATACTATTACTTTTGGAACACTCAGTACTTGCAATCAACTCACTCTTTTCTAACAAAGAAATTTTTCTGATCATTCCACTAAGACTGTCTTGAGATCACTTTTTTACAAATTTTAAAATCACACAATTCCTTACTGGTCATAGTAATTTTAAAGAGTTCTTCAACAGATTTAAGCTGTGCCCTTCCAAACTTTGTGACTGCAATGTCGATGTTGAGCAAAGTATTGATCATCTTATTCTTTCTTTTTATCAAAATTTTAGAAAAAAAGAAAATGCCTGAAGGTTAAACTGAATGCTTTTAAAATCAACTGACTTCCTAATTTTTTTTTCAGCTTGTTCCGAGTAAAGTTTCATTCATATTATTCTGTAACTTCACTGTTTTGAGTTTGTAAACACTTTTTATTGTTCAGATTTTATAACTTTTTGGCTTTGGTTTTGTTACTTAGTTGCTTGATTTTGTAATGTACTTGTTCGTCTTTGTAATTATTTGGTTTTGTTATTTCATTTGTTTTGAAACTTATGTTTTGTTATTCTTCCTTTATTTTAATTATCTTTTTTTGTTTGATTTACTTACTTCTGTAATTCCCGTGTGATACTTTTGATGTACGGGAATTAATTTTATCCATCTTCAACACAAGAAAAAAAAACCCTCAAATGAAGGGTCACAAGATTCTGATACTTGATTGATTGATTGATTGATTGATTGAATATTAACGTCGAGCTGTTCAGCTACACGAGGGCTTTTGGCAACGTACCACGCAATTTTGAACCATGGTCAAGTGACGTGGACGACACCTGAGCTGGCACCCCCTCTCCTAACTACCACTCCACACCAACGGGAGGACGTTTCAGCTCTCGACAGATTTAACGTGCTTCGCTGCCCTATACGGCGGGTCTTTAGTGGTACTGGGCTCGAACTCGTGACGATCCGATACCTATACCACTCAAATGATCTCGCGGGCCACTTCGGAAGAACTTTACAATCCCACGGGCCGCATATAAAAATATATATCTTTATATTAGATTTGGATCCATTACAAACATTTGTTGGAGTGAAAATTTAAAACAGACTGATATATTATTATTGTTTTCATTTTTTTTTTCATGTATACAAACATAGATAATATGATAATAATAATAATGCAATGATCAAACATTGTTTAATTTATTTAATTAGTGAGATATCTGTTTCTCAACTCTTTCACTTAGTTTTTGCAAGTTGATCTCAATGCATGTGTATTTGTGTGTATATGTATTTTTCGTGCGTTAAATTTGTGCACGATTTATGTTGGATAAATTTTATTTAGAAAAAATAAGGATTCGCAGTAACAGAAGCAAAGTGATAAAATAATAGTAGTTATAGGATTTATTTTTTACTAAAAAAAAATCTTTGAACAAAAATATTGTACAAAACAGTCGAATTTTGTAAAGTTGTAAAGAATCTCGCGGGCCGCAAAAATTATTCAAGGCGGGCCACATGCGGCCCCCGGGCCGTGGGTTGGATACCCCTGATCTAGAGGGACAGATAATCTACTTCCTCTTTTGAGAATTTTGAAGTATTGAAGCGTTAATTTCCGTTTTTTTAACTTACGTATTTTATTGTTTTCTAAACATTTAACGATCTAAATAACACTGCATCAGAAAGAACTTTTTTAACCTATTTTTTCAAAAAACTTAAGTAAAACATTAGTTACAGAATTTTACGCACACTTCAAATACATTCATTGTCAGTTAGCGAGTTTTCGATTTTTTCGTCTTTTCTCTACTTCCTTGAAGGAAAATTACACTTCCGTTGCATATAGTGTAGTTCTGGCACAAATTATGTCACATGGCGCTGTGGTCTACCTTTGCTTCCGATTTAATGATGGAAACTTTCTATATATGGATCAACGACATGAAAATCATATATATGCTTGCTAACTGATTCGTTGAATTTTATTCTGAAGGGTGGATACTCCAACTAATATACATTTAAAGTGCTTTGTTGGTGTATTGGAATAATCAAAATAATTTGATATGATATCTCCTAGTTTTATATGCCAATTATTTCATAAAAGAAAAACATCAAATTAAATAAAGTTATGAAAAAGATATTTCTTTTCGAATTTTAGCGTTATATACCTTAATGTTATAAATATAGGAAGTCGAGTAATTTTGTTTGCTCAAATTGTTTTCACTTTTTATGAAAATTATAAGATAAAGCACTCACGCTATAACAATTGTGACAGTATTCATGAATATATCTATTTTTTAAGAGCTCCCAGGACTCTAAAATTGCAAATTTTCAAACTTTGAAAAACAAATATGTTAAAGCCTCAAAATTTCTGAGCATTTTGGTACCACAATTGTGTTGATACTGTAAAAACTTCTAAAGTTATTGAGAAATAAGCAGTGAAACTTATAAACGAAAACCCTGTCTCTTTCTTATTTTTAATTTCATTTTTCGCAAAACAAAAAAAATTTTAGCTTGCGCACAGGACTATTTATGATATCAATTTGAAATTTTATACATGTTCAAAATAAGGTTTTTCATAACTTATACATGGATTTTCAAAAAAAAATTTAATAGAATTTTTTTTATTTGAATTTTAATTAATTTTTTTCTTAAAATTTTAAAATTTTCGTTGTAATTGTATTTAAAAAATATTTTTTTTCTCTAAATTTTTTAATATTTAGTATAATTTCAAAAGTGAGCATTTTTATACCAAGTAAAATTAATCTTGATCAATTTTGTACTTCAGAATCCTGCGCGGTGTAAAATACTGATTTTCATATTTTTGAAAAAACTTGTCCTATTTTTATTTCTTTATAACTTTTTTTAATTTTTTCTCAAATTCTCTGAAAATTTGAGAAATAATGTAAATAATATATATGATTATCATGTGGTAAAAATTTTAAATTATTGTTTTGTTTTATTGCTAAGTTGCATTGGTTTGAAGAAGGATATTTTTTCGAGTGCACGGATATCTTTTAAGGGCCCTTAGAGTTCTTAACACTTTCTGTGAGTTAGTCTTAAGTCCTGGTTATTGACTGATCAAGATGGTGAAATTTGTGTTTGGCGTTCGATATTCAGATCAAGGTGAGAGTTCAACCTGTCCAATAAAGACCTGCATTGTGGAGTATTAGGGGCTAATGTATTTTAAATGGAACTAGTCCCAAAAGTTTTCACAAATGATGTGGTTCTTAAGTGAGCAAAGTAGAAGACTCAGATATCACCTCAATTTTTGACTGTAGTTCAAAATTACAAGATACACTGCTAATAACCTTTCAGAAGCTATAAAAAACACCAACTAAAGTCAAACAATCTTTTTATTACATATGAAGTAGAATTATTTCCCCAATAAAATTAATTCATGTGGTCACAATTATTATAAAATCCCAATGGTACTTCAGCAATCCCTCTTCTACCATTGGAAAATATCTTAAATATATATGAGTGCGTCAAAACGAAATAAAAAAAAACTTACGGAATGTGTTCCTGTAAAAACTTTGAAAATACTCCCCCAGTTGAGTCAATAAAAATTGTGAGACAGAAAAGTAATTTTGAATAAATTCTTAATTCGGTATGTGAAATAAAAAATAATACGAGTAGAAGCGTTTTTCGGGAAGGGAAAGAAAATTCAAATTAAGCCTGAAGTAAAAAAAAAAAATGCGTTTTCTCGAAAGGGGGAGTATTGTTAAATTTTAATGACGTTACAAAATTCTGTAGTCCAACTGGAAAAGAAACGGCTGTGTTTGAGGTTTAGATCCCAACCTTCGAAAAAGATAATCATGGGGATTAATGAAGGAAGATGTGCATTGAACTAAATAGGGGGTAAGAACACTTAAGTATGGAATCATAGAAATTGCTTGAACGAGAAATATGACCAAACTTGTTCTGAAAGCTCCATAACTTATTAGTCTATACTATACGCTATAGACCAGGGATAGCCAATCCAAATGACCTAGTGGGTCACTTCGTAAAAACATTATAATCTCGTGGGACGCATATAAAAATATGTACCTTTGTATCAGATTTGGAAACAAAAAAACATTTATTGGAGTGAAAATTTAAAACAAAATGAATTATTATTATTGTTTTCATTATTTTTCGTGTATGCAGACATAGATAATATAATAATATTTATGTATAATATAATAATGCAATGATCAAATAATATTTAAAATATTACAGTTGCCTTTTTCTTGAAAATTACGGTGTTCCTTTTGAATTGATCTTTCGTTACTCATTGTTGAAATTTGATTGTGCTGTCATTCACAAGCGATTAAGTATACATTGCACTTTATCTTACCGTCCTGAATATTTTTTTAAACTTTAAAAAACATCTCTGATTACCTCTTGCTCTTCGAGCACTCTAAACAGAAAAGGAGGAGGAGAAATGAAAGCCGCACACGCAGAGAACCATGTACCATCCATAGTAAAGGATATGCATGATGCGATTCGGAATTTATTAAAAAAGTAATTTATTATAGTAAAATCAAATGTAACTATTTGATAAAATATAAATCCATTTTAATCTAAAGGACATGTCTATTATCAAGAAGGATTTATTTGAAAACAAGAAAAGGTAACAGGCAAATACATTGTAGAGATTTATATATATATATACAAATTTTCCCTCAAATAATTTTCAAAATTAAAAAAAACTTTAGACTTGATATTTAAAATATTTTTAAAAAGAGTAGCGGGCCGCAACTTACGTACTGGCGGACCACGTGTTGGACACCCCTACTATAGACTATAGACTCTATAATCTTAGTCTAATACTAACTGTCACGCATCTTCGAATCCAATGACGCCATTTGAACGAATAGTGTAGGAGGGAGTATGATGACTGAGTGAGTGAATATTAACGTCGCTACACGAGGGCTTTTGGCGACGGACCACGTAATTTTGAACCATGGTCAAGTGACGTGGACACCTGAGCTGGCACCCCCCTCTCCGAACTACCACACCAACGGGTGGATGCTTGAGCTCTCCACAGATTTAACACGCAACGCTGCCCTACACGGTGGGTCTTTAGTGGTACTGGGCTCGAACTCATGGCATGCCTGCCATGATCCGATACCTTGACCACTGGGCTACCGCAGCCCCCGGTAGTATGAGGACATGGCTAGCTATATATATTTATTCACAAATATCGCAGCATAATATATATATATATATATTCACACATAAACACGCAAAATACATTAACATTAGAAAGACTGAAACTTAGTATATACCTTTATTGACCAAAATCAGTCAAAATGACTGCATTGTGAAAGAATAATGTGTAAAAAAATTTGTTTAAAATTAATTTTTAATATTTTTTTAATATTATTTACAGTCGTATAACAAGTTATTAGTAAATATTAACAATAAAAAAAATTTACTTCACCTGGAAAAAAATATATTTTAAAAAATTCTAAGAAATTGTGTTACTATATAAATAATTGTTTTTCTAATTGAAATTAAAAAGCAGTCAAAATGACTTCCTTGGGCAATCTAGTGTTAAAAGGAATAAATGATTTAATCTTAATGATTAATAACTGATGCTAAAAAGAAAACATAGCAATATTTACTTTCAGAACAGACTAGCAGCGAGTAGCTCTAGGGTTAGAGCTAAGCCAAAAGAGTCCCTGTTAGTCCGCTAGGGGACGTTGTTGGATTCATTACAAAAGTATTTAATTTGCTATTTAATTGGATTGAAAAACATGCACTATTCTATTGAAAATAAAAGTATTACTTCCTTATGAAAGCTTGTATGATTTGGTATAATCTTATAGTCATTTCTTCAAATTCAATTAACTTAAAACATAATGTGCAGAATAATTAATAGTAACTATAATTTATAAATGGAAAACAAGTCCGTAAAAAAGAAAATATAAAGAATGATTGTTTTGTAAGTCAGTGGTAGATTTAAAATTCTTTTCAACAACAAAAACAAAATTCCGTCGTGGAAAGACTGGCTTGAAACAAAAAGCAAGCAAAAACGATTTCTCAAAGTATATTTTAAAATATAAGAGGGGATTTTTCATGTAGAAAAGTATTTTCTTACATAACTGCATGTTCAGTGAAACGTTTTTACTATTACAGCGTTTTATTTCCTTTCTCAGCAGAAACCCATAACCATATTGTTCAGCCATTGTAATGTAATATACTTTGTTACATGAAAAAGAGCAAGTATTTTTTGGAAAA
>BMAV01022754.1:125230-151487 GCA_019973955.1 Trichonephila inaurata madagascariensis
GAAAACCTAACAGCCACAATATTGCTCGCTGTTTGGGGCCCAGCAATTTTGCTGACTGCTTCCTGCTGCACTGTGCACGGGGAAGAATAATCGTTAAGTTTAAGGAGGGGCATATTTTGACAAATGTTTACCAAGAGGATAGAAATAAAAAGGTACTGTGCCATGTGCTTTGAAAGCTTCCAAAAGACTGCAAGAAACGTTAGCAATGGTCGGACAAAGAAAACAACGTAATGACTGGTATAAAGTCGAACAAGCGAAACGAAACTCACAGTACTGTTTGAAATATTGCTCAGTAGAAGCAAAATGCAAACAAACGACAAGTTCTCCAGCATATCGTGGCCAGGGGTCTTCATAAAGGTAGATATTTGCCCACCATCCTGAGCACTATCCTGAACTCTATCGACAAAAGACCTTCGGCGGCATTGTTTGCAAAGGTGTAATGATTATAAAGAGTATCCTTTTTTTACAAAAGGCTTTCGTTATCTTTACGATGATAGTCATTTTCATCAGATATATAAATGAGCCAATAATATGAACTTTGTTCGTACGGATGACAAAACGTACAGCTAAACAGAAACTTCTATAACATGAAGATATCCATATAATGGATTAGTCAGCATGTTCATCTCTAATTCAAAAACCACTAAAACCTTCAGTAATGCTCTGCTTTTTGCATAACAAGAAAACCTTATCATCCGGAGAACTACAGAAAACTTATACAAATGCTCATATAGGAATCAGTGCCGGTTTATCCAATGAGAGCATGGGGCGGGGGCCCAGGGGCCCGGAGTGGCAAGGGTAAACTGGACGTAACCAGATTTTCTGGTTATAAATTTCGATCTGCCAGTGCCAAGGGTGCCTATAGATCTTCTGTGTCCAGAGCCCGAAATGAATTTAAATAGGCACTGATAGGAATAGGAATTTTTTTCCAAGAACTGTTTAACATGCTTAACAATCTGGTATTCAGTGTGTACAGACGATACTGATAAGGTAATCTATTGAATATGTAAAAAATATCAAAGTATTACAGAAGAAAAACGTGCAAAAAATATTCTTACAAAAGAATTCAAAGCTATGAATATCAGAAAATAATAAATCTGACTTGACAATGAATTTTATGTACGACCTTTTATTTGGAACAAAATTTGATTGTCAGTCGAGGAAATTTTGCATACAAATTTTAAGAAGTAAAAAAGTTACTTTTTATGTTTTTGTATAATTTATGCAATTAAAATATGACAAGATACTAGCAAGGTAGGGTGTTTCTTTCTCATGACTATTGCATTTAAAAACTGTGTTAACATAAGAAAATTTCTTACGCATATAAATATTAAAAATAAGCTGTCAAAAAAAATTTCAAAAAAATTTTTTTCGTATACATCTTGATTAATCAAATTCGTTAAAAATAAAGCTTTAATTTTTTTTAAAGTTTTTGATGCATTTTTGTATAATTCTTAGTTAAAATATTTTTAAGAAATCTTTTTCCTCACTTTGTGCAGCTATTGATTCAGAAGTCCACATCAAATCAATGGGAAACGACCAAAGATCTTTCTTCTGGAGCAAATTTAAGCTAAAATAATAACAATCTATCACATTACTTCCATTTGAAGGAATAAAAACACAAACTTTCTTTGGTTTCCAACTAAGTATTCTGTCTTAAACAGCAGTTCTATTCCCCCTCTTTCGGCATATCTTCTTTCCAAAGACTAACAAATACTTTCTTCTAGCTTTCATAATTTGATAACAAGTCCTGCGAGAAAAACGTAATGGCATTTCATACACAAACACGATTTATTCATAGAAGATTTAAGAGTATTACGTGATTTTTTTATTAGTGCGTACATCATAAATATCAGACAAAAGAAATGAAAGTACCCCAGTTCTAAGCGAAGACGTATTTGGATCTCCAGTGTGCCTTTCTCTGTGTTTTCCTCGCACTTCTATAAATATACTTTTGAGATTTGGAACATCACTCGCGCAATACTGACGAAAAAAAAGTAGAAGACAACAAGCTTAGGTTCTATTTCAAGGATTTTCTCTTAAGGTAATGGATGGGAACTGAAAATATTGAAAAAAGATAATAAAATTGAAAGATATTCTGAGGACCTTTATCTCAATTGTTTCACTTATATTAAAGTCTGCTTATTGTTATTCTTAGAAGGAAATAAATATAATCCAATCTATCAGGTCGCTTATAGCTCATCGTGATCTAGAATGAATTCTTTCGGTTATTCCATTGGAAAAATGGAAAAGTATATTTGGTTGCATTGGAAATATTCTAAGAATCTTATTTTATTCGAATTGGAAACCTTTCTACCAGATAAAAATTTCTTTAAAAAAACACATTAGAAAATAAAGATACTATAGGAAATACGAATTGCAAGAAAAATTCAATCAAAACTAGACACTCAACAAACCACGGAAATACTAGGTTCACAGTTTTTAATTAATAAACGGCTAAAATAATGCTTTTCAATAGCCCTCTTTGAGTTCGTTAGGGGATAATTTAGTAATGCAAAATCACATTCAAACAACAAGAACAGCACCTAGTTAATATTTCACTGATTTGATTTGTACAAGACGCCAAGTAAAAGCCTTGAGACCATTAAATTGTGTGATTATACATTGTATTTAAGGTTATTTTCATTTAATTCGTTCAATCACTAGGCTATAAAAGTATTAAAAATGATTCTTATATATTTCACTTTTTAATTTAAAAAGAACCAGATTTGAATTTCTAAAATTTTTAAATTATCGTTTACGCTTCCTTACACTCCCCCCATTTGGAGTCGATTCTTAGTCGAATTCTACTCAAGGAAAAAAATACATTTCCCAAATTTCAAGTCTCAAGGTGTAGTACAACAAAAACGGGAACTTTTGTCTATAACACCCACAACCTACCCTTCCTGGGAATTTATTTTCGCAAAAACCGTTCTTAGCGGATCTCTAATCAGCAGAAAGAACATGTTTGCCAAATTTCAAGTTCGTAACTCTAATATTTCGTAAGAGGAGGTTTTGTTATCTATAGCGCTCCCGTTGCCCTTCCCTTGGCAGACGATTTTCGCAAACCCGTTCTTATTGGATCTTTACTGAACAAAATACATATACAGTTGAACCTGTTTTTGTGCGGTAGATAGGGACCGCATAAAAATAAACGCACAAACAAAAAAAAATATTCGAAAATTTCATAAATTCTTACATAAAACAAACTAATTCGTGGAAATACTACAGAAAATGTTTTTATGCGGTGGATAGGGACCGTATAAAAAAAGTTGCATTGATAAAAAATGTCAATTATTTACGAAATTTATGTAAGAGTGTGACGGGCTCACGCGTCTTTTCTTTAGCATGACCTCTGGGTTCTTTGGGGGCCAAGATTAATGGCAACTCTTTTCCAACCAAAACCCAAGAAGCGAAATGTTAAGAGGAAATGCAAATAAGATAGCTTTTAAATAACAGAAGTTTCAGTAAGTCGTATGGCAATTTGGGGAATGTTATGTGTGAAAGTGATACAAGCGTGAATTGACAGCCAATTGAAGTTACCTTGAAGCTTAAGCCATTAGGTTAAGGTGCATAACCATTGCACGCGCGCCCAGACGCCTCTTCATAAGATTGAAACTAAGACTGGATTAAAGTAGGATTGAATATTTGATATTGTAATATTATTAGAAGTGAGATTAGGCGGATTAAATATTGATAGTGGTCCAAGTTACGCGATTCGGTTTAACTATTACTCTGTGTTTGTTCATTGTAGATTCTCGATTATATAATATTATCTAAATTGTTAAACACTTAAGTTTCCTTCTTAATAAAGTCATATTAAGAATTAAAAATGTCTATTCCTTTTGCAAACCCTACACCTCTAGCTCACGCGGACAATCAAAGAAACGGTCACCTAAGAGGGGCAGTATCACAAGAGTACTTCCATAACAAAATAAATAATTAAATATTGCACATGAAAACATTTTAAAAACATATAGTCTCTCATTGTTTACACGGATAAGTTTTCAAAAGGCACATACATAATTCATTGCTACTCATCGTAATCCAAAGCCCTGTAATGAACAAGTTCAAAATCGCTTTCGTCACTTGAAGGCACAATTTCAACTGATTTATTTTTTGGCAACATAAAGTAAGAGATAAGATTTTGTGTCGAAGGTCGGGTGGTCAGTTGCTTGTAAATGTCACGATAACCAGATATACATGATTGAAGCCCTTTTTGGAATTTTATACTCCTTTCTTAATTGGTATCTATTTGAAGAAAATGCTTTTCCAATTTGTTGGAAAGGTGGATCCCTGAATATTTTCATCCGCTCTCAAAGAATCTGGTTTTTCTTGACCGTTTTTATAATCTATCAAACTATTGATAATGTCACTATCAATGAAAGTTTCGTCTTCAATCAAATGCGGACTTCTAGAGCGTTCAGAGAGAGCACTTGAATACGCATTGTCGGGAGACTGTTTATAACAAATAAACAGAGCGTCTTGAAGTATCTAGATTTCAGTGGCGTAACGTATACCTCCGCATATGGAAAGGATAGGACTCTAGGAGCCCAAGGCCTGACTAACGCTAAATACGTATTTACCCAATTTATAAAATATTAAATGCCAAACCTGACTTTTAGGGAGTGTCCTAACATTCTCCGTTAGACCAATGGTAAATAGATAGAAAACAGTACAGTGGCACCAAAGCCATTGAGTCCTGCCACGGGGGGCAGGACTCTAGGTGCCCAAAGCTTGACTGACGCTAAATACGTATTTATCCAATTTATAAAATATTAAAAGCGAAATCTGACTTACAGGGAGGAGGCAGTTCTAACATTCTCCGTTACGCCACTGGTAAATAGATAGAAAACATTACAGAGGCGCCAAAGCCATTGAAATTCATACACCGCATAAAAAAAAGATCGCGCATAAAAAATCGCACAAAACAAATCGCATAAAAAAAGACCGCACAAAAACAGGTTCTACTGCATTTATCAAATTTCAAGTCTTATGATCTTTTTGTTCAAAGTGGAAATTTTTACCTCTAAGACCCTCACAATCCCCCCTTGGAGGTCGATTTTCACAAAAAACGTTCTTGGCGGAATCTACTCAATAAAAACATACCTGCAAAACTTCATATTTATAGGTCTGACAGCTTCAAAGATATCGTAATGAGTGCGTGTGTGTGAATTGATTTTTTTTTCTTTATATATATATAGAGAGAGAGAGAAAGGTAAATAAGAGCGTACCATGAAACGAAAACAAAATCATTACAAATTACCGGATAAGAATTTACTAAACTTTTTAAAAAACCAGTATAATATATATATATATATTATTCTCCTAATAATTCAAAATTAAATTTTTATTCACTATCCATAAGCCTAAAATTAATAAATGGTATAAAAATGAAAATATTCACAATTGCTCAGTGAATGTCGTCTAAGAGAGATCCAGAGTGATCTATCTTCTTCAAAATTCATTTTTAACCTAAAAATCGTTATATCTTAGAAAATAAAAAAGGGCTTTCATAGCACAGAAAAACCTGTTTATGAAAATGATTTTTGAAGGCAGATCAAAATAAGAAAAACAACATGGGCAAAGTTATTGAAATTTTGTTATTGGAAAAAGTGTTATTAAAATGCTTCGTGAATTCGAAAAAAAGGATCATGATAGTAAAAATATAATAAAATATGTTAATTTATATAGAACTTTATTTGACATAAATAACTGTTGTAAACAATGATTAATATTCTCCAAATAATACAATTAATTAGTTTAATAAAAAGTAACTGTTTACGAACTTCCGTATAAGACAAGTACAAAACTACCATCTTAAAAAAATACATCCTTATCAATTTTAAGTAATTTTATCGATTGTAGAGCTAAATTTCAAAAAAATTACTGATGCATAAGTGCAGTGCTGATTCTAGAATGATGAATAAAACTATCAAAAAATTATTCCTTTTTTTTAAAACATTTAATTCCGAAATACCAACTCTTAAAACCAGGGGTTATCAAATATCTTTTGAATTATTTTACTTTAATGAAAACGATTTATTCTTTTTTTTCTGTATAGTTAATTTATTTCATAATTAATGATGGAATCCATCAAAAGAAGATATTTTTTTAAAAAAAAATACTCATTACTATTATTAATTCATTTTGTGCTGTACCTTATTTAAAAAAAAACATCTTAAATTGATTATGGAGCTTTGTTAAAGGAAAATAAAGGTAGTAAAATATTTAAATTACTAAATATTAAAAAAGAATAAATATATAATAAAAAGGAAAACAAAATAAGAAATAAGAAAACATGATTTAGTTTGCATTCAAGAAAAAAGAACTATATATATAGAATTTGTGAATTATTTAAATTTGAAAATAAAGGTGATGAATACAAAGAAGTCCTTTATAAAAGTAAAAGAAAAATTATTTGTGTGTATACATTTATATTAAGTGAGCATTTTTATCGCTCTTCATTCATAATCTAGAAAAATACATAGTTAAATTCAACAAAATTGTGTATTATTTTCGTTCAAGTAACATAAGGTGTCAAATGTATTTTAGGAAACATTAAAGCATTTTTTTAAAAGCAGTACTTAAAGGAAATTCACATTTATAAATTCAAAATAATTATTCTTATTAGCTGAATGTATTTGCATACAGATGAATTTCATTGATAATACAAAAGGAAATTACATTCAAATGCAACACACAAATATTATAATATTTTAAAGCTTAATTTTATTCCTAAATTGAATTCCCAAATCGTTCCTAATAATGCGAAAGTTATAGAAATAAATATCAAAACTGTCCACATTTCACACAGAATTCACGAATTTTTTAATTAATTTAGTTAAACAGAAGCCCAGTGGCGCACATAAGAGGGGTGTCCTAGGGGTCCGGATCCCTCCCCCCCAAAGCCCTTGATTTTTTTTTCCGATTTATTGTAATTCTAAGTATATAGTACGTAAAAATTAATTATTTGTTATTAATGATTAATTATATTAATTGATGCTAATTATTTATTCAATAATTAGTTTTTTACTGTTTTTTGTTCCCGAAAGTTGACAAAATCAAAAGGAGCATGATACAAGAATGGTGGACTTTTGACCCGGGACCCCCTTCGAAAAATTCCTGTGTGCGCTACTACAGAAGCCCAACTATTGAAAGTATTTTAAAAACATATCATTCTTTTTATTTATTAAAATCAAAAATTCTTCAATTTTTTCTAAAAAGTTTCAATACTTAAACATATTAAACAATAATTATATATGGAAACAGTGCCGATTTAAGCTCATTTCAGGCCCTGGACGCAGAAATTCTACAGGCCCCTTTGGCACTGATAGATCGAAATTTATAACTGAAAAATCCGGTTAAGTCTAGCTTATCCGGGCCCTCCGGGACATTTGGCCCCCGCCTCAAACGCCCAATGGATAAACCGGCACTGTATGGGGAAGGTTTTATGATTTATATACACTAAAAAAGCAGTGAATGTTTACTTGTGTCGAACTATAAAACAACTCGTGGGCTACTTACAACGGCCCTCACAATTTTGAACCATGGACAGGTGACGAGGACAACACCTGATCTGGCCTTTTTCTCACTGAACTACCACATCAAGCCAACGGAAGAACTTTTAGTCCCGCCAAGTGTAACTTGCATCAACACCTCAACACGGCAGGTCTTCAGAGGCACTAGGACTCAAACGCAAGACATGAATAAATACGTTTAGACTAGTATATTCTATTTTTACGAATTAACAAGATTGATTTTATATTTTTATGAAACTAAAAAGCATATTTATCTTATTATAATAAAATATATATATATATACAACCTTTGACAATAAAGTTTGGTGAATGAAGTCAAAACGGCCGATCTGGCAACAGTGGCGAAACAAAACAACTGCACATGCGTAGCGGCAGTTGCTGACCATCTGTCTCTACCGTTGTTCAGTTGAGCGTCGTTTGTGTTCCGTGTACGATTTGTTTTACAAAGTGCTTGTTTAGTGTGATGGTTCTTAGCTGAGAACAGGAAAATGAATGAACAAAAGATCAATTTAAAGTTTTGTTTTAAGCTTGGAAAGACACAGACAGAAACTAATTTGATACTGGTACGTGTTTATGAAGATCAAGCACTGTCTGTGAAGTGTAAGTAAGAGTGGTTCGTTTTCGTCAGTGACGAAAACATTGAGAAAGTGAATAAGTTAATCACAAAAGATCGACGATTAACAGTGTGCATGATAGTTGGGCAATGAATGCTGTGAGGTACATTGAAATTTTGACCCGTTTCATGAAACGTCTACTCAGGGTACGACCCCAGTACGCACAACAAGGTTCATAGTTTTTTCTTCACGACAATGCTCGCCCTCACACAGCCAATATCGTCAAACAGTTCCTAGCAAAAAAAGGGGTGATGCCAACTGAACATCCACCATTCTCGCCAGATCTCAATTCTATAGATCTCTTCCTATTCCTCCGACTCAAACTCGCTTTGAAAGGAAAGAGGTTTGACGATATTTCTGACATCCAACGAAACGTGACGAACCTTTTGAACTCCATCTCAAAAGAAGATTTCTTGCAAAACGGTGCATAGTTGTGGGGAAGGGGACTATTTTGAAGGACAGTAAGGTAACTTTCGTTAATATTTCATCTACGTTAATGTAACAGGACTATTAACCGAGCTTTATTGTCAGAGGTTGCATATGCACAGTGTCGAACCAAAACATAATGAACACCTCCACATTTGTCAATGAACTCATCTGGATGACGTGGAAACCGTGCGTGATTGTGAGAGAATGGTATTAATTCCTGCCGGAGAAGGTAAGTTATCATTCTTGCATTTACTTTTTCGAGTGAGGGTAAAAGCGTCTAGTGTAAGTGAATTTGAAAGAAGGCAGATTGTAATGGTCCGAAGATTCAGAAAGAGCATCTCCGAAACAACATGACTGGTGGGATGTTAGTGTTTAGTGTGCAAAGTGGATAAATAACAGTGAAACCAGAAGTAGACATCTAGCTGTTGGACATCTACGCATCATCGAAAAAAACTACTATAAAAATAAAATTTAAGTCGATTCCTACTTAGGTCAACAACGAAAAACCTTATTTTAATTACTTTTATTAAATAGTTACAATTATTATAAATATACAGAATCACAATATTAAGAGACAAAATAGAAAGCGATTTGCCTTGAAATTTTCCATTTTCCTTTCTATATAGGGTGTTGGACTGTTTTTGTTTGTTTGTTACTATTTATTCATTATTTAAATTTAATTATTCCAATGAAATAAAATAGTCAAAAAGAAATCCCATTTTCAGAAATTAGGCCATCCCAGGTTTGATTCGAACCCACGGCCTTTGGATTAGAACTCCAAAGCACTACAGGGACACAACGAATGATTTTCCTTTCTACATATGGTGTTGGATATTATTTTTGTTTGTTACTATTTATTCATTGTTTAATTTAATTAATGAATTAATATTTGAAAAAAATATTAAGTGTCATCCACTACAAGTTTTAAAAAATTTATTTGAACATGAATGGATGAATAGAAAGTATTGTATTAACGATTGAAAATTCAAACAAGATATATATATAGGAAGAGAGTGAACTAATATTAGAAATTGAAAGAAAAACAAGTAATATAAAAAAATAGTTTTTAAGTCAATTCCTACTTAGATCAACAACGAAAAATTTTATTTTAACTACTTTTTATTAAATAGTTACAATTAATATAAATATGTATATACATAGGACAAAATCACATTAAGTGGTAATTAGTTTTTTTTAATTATCATTAAAGTATCGTATTGTCCTCTTTTAATTTCAGTCCAACTGAATGCTTTAACACGTGAGAAAAAAAACCTTTTCAAGTTTAGACACAAGTCGCCAAAAGGGTAGCTAAGTCACCAACGTGGCTGTATTTGTAATTCTTGAAATAATTATAGTTTTAACCAATTAATTTTTATTAATTATAAATTATTGTGTTGTCATCCAAAATGATCCTGTATATAAAATTTCAGCTCAATTCAGCGCTTTAAAATGTATTTTATTAACGATTGAAAATCCCACCAAGATAAATAAATAAATATACAAATATATAAATAAATAAATATATAGACAGTGCGAGCTAATAGTAGGAATTGAAAAAAGGACTTCCGAAATAGTCTCACTTAGTAAAGCAAATTCGACGCCAGACAATGGGATAGTTATTTATTTTTTCGTTAAATACGAACTATAAAAATTAATGATTAATTAATTGCTTTAAAACGTCATTAAAAGAAGTGAAAGATTTTAATAATTTGAACTAACAAACTAGAACACATGATTTTTTTATATATAATAATCTTATTATTTAATATTCCCATAAATAAAAGTCATATATTCTTCCCAAAAATTTGGTAATTATTTTCCTCCACTAAATAAATCTAAAAAAAAATAGGGCAACATTTTTTCACATCAGTTTTTCCATTAGCGACCTTAGTCATAAAATTATCCAGACAGCACTCCACGTGTTAATTGAATGTTGCAATTCGAGGAGACTACGGAAAGGTTTCATAAGGGAGGGAGAAAAAATCCCTATTTATATAAAGCAGTGCGTTCCCATTCTGGGGAAATTGTGAAAAAAAAACACAGCGGGATAATAACGCCCCGCGATTGAAGCGTAGCAGGACAGGTGCGTTTGTTTCCTGCTATGAGTGATGTGGAAACAAATCGAATCTAACTTTTTCTAGGGCGAGAAAAGGGAGAGTGGAGATTTGGTGTCGAAAAAATCGAACGAAATGCGTTCTTTTTTATTTATTTATTTATTTATGTAAGAATATAGTAAAAAAAATTCTGGGATGTTTGATGTGGTGTGTTTAATGAAAGTTTTATTCAGTTTCTTGATTCAGTAGTTGGAAAAAATGGACAGATTTGTGTTTCCCCCTTATGCTAAAAGATACTTATCACGATAATCAAGCAGAAAACGTCTTAAACTTTGATTCAGCTTGGGTACAATTACGTCACTACATATACAGCATTCATCAAACAGTTGTGGATGAAAATTGCAACAAAAATATTGACTAGGCATTATTTAATTTATACTGTTCATTTATTTTGGGAACTAATAGTGTAATAAAATGGGCTATCCACAAGGTCTATCCTCTCTAACTCGGTTTTTTTCCCAACCAGCCAAATTGGCAATTTGAGCTGGAGCAACTCGACTCCGCAAATGAACTTCACTAGAATATTGCATATAAATAGTCAGTGAAATAGAGAATAGTTATTGCTTTGTGGACAATATAGCCCCACTAGTGAGTTCCGGAATTACAGTCGCTTAGCTATTAGAAGTTACTGGAGGATTTCTTTTTGGTGAGTTTTAGAGGTTGCATCTTATTTCAGATACGCACTTGTCATTTCTATTCATTTGTTTTGTCTTCTCTGCATATAGCATAGCTCTAACACTGTAATTAATAAAAGTGAATTATTGCGAAAATCTATTATCCTTTCGCGTCCGATTTAATGGCTTTTTAACCCCTACTGCGTTTGGATCCCACCGGAAACTTCAACAATTAGAGGGATATCCACCTCAAACAACACGAGAAGGAGGTACCGTGAACGTACTTTGGTTCTATATAAGCTATTTATTTGGTTATAGGTTTAATTAGTGTCTTAAGAGTTATTAAACTTCTATAACCAACTTCATCTTGGAATCTGGCAGCGGTAACGTAGTGGTCAAGGTCGCGGCGTTGCCTGTGGCCGCTGTAGCCGAGTGGTATAGGTATCGGATCGTGGCTTACCTTGTCACGAGTTCGAACCCAGTACCACTTAAGACCCGCCATGTAGGGCAGCAATGCACGTTAAATCTGTCGAGAGCTGAAACATCCTCCCGTTGCTGTAGTAAAAGGGGGATGCCAGCTCAGGTGTCGTCCACGTCACTTGACCATGGTTCAAAATTACGTGGTCCGTCACCGAAAGCCCTCGTGTAGCTGAACAGTGCGACGTGAATATTCAATCAATCAGTCGCGGCGTTGCCACTCGAGCCACTGATGACCCGCCATGTAGAGGGGCTGATGCACGTTAAATCTGTTGAAGCTCAAAGTCCTCCCGTTGGTGTGGTGTGGATGTTCGAAGAAGAGGTCCCAGCTCAGGTATCCTCCTTGTCACTTAACTGTGCTTCAAAATTGCGAGGTTTGCTGTCAGTAGCCCTCGAGTTGACTGTGGACGTACACCAAAATCAAATATCTTCTTTTATTTTGCAACGTCTTTCACAGATGCACAAGAATGACATCTAAGTATTTTTCTCTCCTAACTTAAATACTATGATATGTGTGAGATTAAGAAGCTCAAACGTCAATTCAATTCAAAATTCTGCCATCGTCATTATTACGTATAGCAGTCTTGGGTGAAATCAGGGTTCGAACTCGTGACTCGACTTGAGTACTACGCTGATAAATCTCGTGATTATGATCACTGTACAATCGAAATCCTTAAAATAATTTATGTACATCTTCCCAATGAACACAAAAATATGCTCTCTGTGTTCTTAAAATATTTTGGCAATCCTAATTCTAGGTAAAGGTTATATTTGACATAACATAATAAAATTCGTGAGAGAAGCATTGAAATTATTAAAAAGAGTATACGGTAGAGACAGAGAGAAGACTATAAACAGCACTAAAATCCATCTAAAATTTTCCTGTTCACCTTAATATTAGTAAATTTAAATTTTGAGTAATCATTGTTTCTTCTAAACGTAGTTTCTTAAAGTAACGGGAAATAATATTTTACGATTATTTACGGTTATTTCTTTGTAATTTATCCCACACGCCTAGTATTTTATATATAATTGCTTACATATATTATATAAAATATACAGGGTGATTGTAAAATCATGGGACAAACTTTGAGAGGAGATAAAGCTCACTAAAATAAACAATTTTTGTGTTGGAAGATATTGGTGGAAGTGCCACGTTGAAGCACAAACAGAAAAAATAACCCATTAATGGAAACATAAAATGTACATTAACAGCATACTTAACGAGTGATTCTGTAGATAAAATGTTAAAACAGTTTTATAAATTGCATCCACCAACCATCATGCGTGCTTGGCGACCTTTACGGCGTGATTGGCTGCCAGTACTGGCAACTGTTGAAGGCAGCAAAGCTGTGTGCCAGTGATCCACTGCGCCACTAAAATTGGCATTTGCGCTTGAGATTTTCGTCATTACGGGTGATTTCGCTAATAGCGAAAATGCAGACAGCATCTAATGTACGGTGTTGTTAATGGTAAGGGCAGAGCAGAGCTACGGCTGTATTAGGACGCTTTCGTGTCAGGGCACATGCCGAACAACAAAATGTTTCAGCAATTACATCAACAGCTGTGCGAAAAGGGTTCATTTACTGCCAGTACTTATGGAAGGGGGTAGATCGAGGACTGTACGACAAACACACCTAAAAGCAGTCATCTTGGACCATGTGGACGAACACATGGCACAAGTATACGGGCTGTACCATGTCGTCTACAAGTCAGTCAACCAACAGTTTAGAAAGTTTTACTGTTGGACTGTTGATGGATGTAATTTCTAAAATAGTTTTAACACTCTCTGTACGGAATCACTCGCTAAGTACGCTGCTAAGGAATATTTTATGTTTCCGTTAAGGTGTTATTTTTTTCTGTTTGTGCCTCAATGAGGCACTTCCGACCACATACTCCAAAACTAAAATTGCTTGCTTTCTTGAGCTCTGCCGACCCTCAAAGTTTGTTTCATTATTTTAGAATCACCCTGTATTTTATTTGGTACTTTCTTCAAGTCAGCGTTTAAAATAAACACTCGTTTTTCTCATCTAGTTACATTTTTGCTGCTGTGATTACTCATATAAAAGTGAACATCTCAAATATTTCTCACTATACATATTTTAAAGTTTTTCGTGAAGCTGTAATAAATTTATTTGATCGCCAAAAATGTTGCCAACTTGACTGCATCGCCAATATTTCGCACAATTTTTATTTAAACACCACTATAATGTACAGGACCACTTTGCATACGAAAATTACAATTTTTATCAGAAAATAAATACTACAGAAAGAAATATTACATTATTAAACATCCAGATATAAATTATTTACACTATTTTAAAACTAAGATGAAACAAGAATTACACAAGATAAAGCATTAATTACATAAAAAATACTTTCTATATATAAAAAAAATTCGTAATGCTTCAATAAATTTATTTATACATAAGGTATAGTTAGTAAAAATGGAACGTAAAAAGTTAAGTTTAAATGAAGAGGAGCACCAAGAACGAATTTTGCGGAATTAGACTAAATCAGAGTACAAATTAAAAATGTGGAGATGAAGAGTTGAAATTTATTTTTTTCTTCCTTACAAGGTATTGAAAAAAATAGAAATACATAATAGAAGTAAATTACACAGCTTTAAAATTTGAGCAATGTATCACCCCTAGTCTGTTATAAATTAAAAACTAAAATTTTGTTATTGTATAATTACATTTAATAACTTTGAGCGTTTCATATTTTTCAATACTTAATAACGTAACATATAAATATGTAATAGTTATAAATAAAACAAATATTGATTACTAATAATCTGATTATTACAGTACAAAGAATAATGAACTTATTTGCATCATACTCACCGAAAAGTCCCATCAAATTGTTCAAATTTGAAAACAAAACTGAAACTTTGAAGTGAAGCATTTGCTTTGGGGGAAAACGTTTAAGTTCTATAAAAATAGGTATATTCACTTGCTATGAGTATCAACACTATTTAATATGACCATAATAAACATCGATTAGTGTGGTGGGGAAGTTTTCAGAGTCGGACACCACAGCTCAGAGCCACCCTTGACACTTGGTCGAGGTTCAAAAATACGGGGTTCATCGCCAATAGCCATCGTACTGCTTTATTATGCGACATTATATATAATCAAATATAAAAACAAATCAAATAAAAATGGAACTAACAGAAATATCTTTCTTGCATGAGAATTCTAATTTCTTAAGTTATCCGCGCGACTACGTTGGGAACCGTGAGATTTTGCAATAGCGTATAAAGGGATATTTATGTTATTTAGTATCACTTAGATTAGAAAATGTATACAAAATTGTTTTAAGAATATTATTACAGTAAAAAATTATTTTTAAGTACAATATTTTGACAAAAAATTAATATAGAATGACCCATTTTCAAAAACATTCTCCTTTTGTGAAAAATGCTTCTATTATAACAATATTTTGCCTGTATATAGCTCAGACCTCTGTACAGAGGTTCAACTAGAGTTTTTGAAATATATAACTTAGAAGTGGGTTTATCCATGTTTTACGACAACGGAGGGGAGAAATTTTAAGAAAAAAACGCCAATAATTATTTCAATTGGTTGTAAATCTGAAAATAATGTGAATTTTTCAAAAAAAATATTTCAGATTCTCTGGAGAAGTCTTTACTTTATATAAGCACACACACAAAATATTATTATTTTAGAAGCATTGTTTACAAAAGGGAAACATTTTAAAAAAAGGTTATTCTGCCAAAATATTGCATTTAAATAATTTTTTTTGTCAAAATGTCCTTATATATATATATATATATATATATATATATAACAATTTAATACGTGTATTCTAATCTAAGTGACACTAAATACTATAAAAATTATCCATTTATGCGCTTTTTTAAAATCACGGTTACGAACGTAGTTGGATACTTTAAGCCTCGTGTCGTTCCTTTTTGCTTATGATGTAAGAAAATTCGTTAACTGCAATAACAACAGTAAGATAATTAAGAATCTTACATAAAAATGTATCTAAGCGAAAAGGATTCTGTGCACGCACTTATGAAACTTCTTATTAGATAGCTTTCATAATTCTGCGCTGGAAAAAGTTAGGTCGTAAATATTATTTTACTACGGAAACGGTGATCACATGAAAGCAAGGGCGCATGCATCGATTGTAAACTCGTAATGAAAGAACAAGTGCGAGACAGGGACACTTGGGAAAGATAATTATTAGCGTTTTCATAACACAAATAATTGTCATTCTTACAATAGGAAACAGCAAGAAACATATGCAAGTTAATTATTTATAACATTTTAAAAATAATCAGAATTGCTAATCTTTATCCACTTTAACTTAAGGTATCCGACTACGTTCGGAAACGTGATTTTAAAAAAGCACATAAATGGATAATTGCCATGATATTTAGTGTCACTTAGATTAGAATACATGTATAAAATTGTTTTAAGGACATTTTGACAAAAAAAAATTATTTAAATTCAATATTTTTGAAAAAATTAACTTAGAATAATCTTTTTTCCAAATGTTCTCCTTTTGCGAAAAATGCTTCTATTATAATAATATTTTGCTTGTATATAGCTCAGACCTCTCTACAGAGGCTCAACTAGAATTTTTGAAAATTCACATTATTTTCAGAGTTACCACCAATTTAAATAATTATTGGCATTTCTTTCTTAAAATTGCTCCCCTCTGTTGTCGTAAAATTTAGATAAACCCACTTCTAATTTATATATTTCAAAAATTCTAGTTAGGTCTCTGTACAAAGGTGTGAGCTATATACAGACAAAATATTATTATACTAGAAGCATTTTTCACGAAAGGAGAACATTTGGAAAAAAATTATTCTAAGTTTATTTTTTACCGAACTAGTGTATTTAAATAAATGTTTTTTGTGAAACTGTGCTTAAAAAAATTTTATACATGTATTCTAATCTAAGTGACACTAAATATCATGAAAATTATCCATTTATGCGCTTTTTAAAATCACGGTTCCGAACGTAGTCGGATACCTTAACAATCGTTTTGAATACAGTTCTAGAACGTTCTCTTGTATTTTCCTTTATTTGCGATAAAAACTATCTAATATCTAAAACGGTCAGTATATTTGATAATTATGATTCCCTTCTCTGATTCATTTACAAATTAATTCACATTAACCAACGGTTTTTTAGAAATTTATGATGCAAACATTCTGAAACTTTGTACCACGAGTAGTTTACTCCCACTGGTGGTAACTTCGTTTTTGTGAGACTAGTTAGGGAGGAAAAAGAAAATATCATTCCAGAGAAAAGTCATAAAAGGAACCAAAAGTGCTATGAACATTTATGTGGAAGGAAGAGGACGATCAGAGTGGACAACTTGAAATAATAAAAAAGAGAACAGTGCGACAAATGGATCAAACCAAATGTTGTCTTTTCTTTTTTATACGCTTACTTTTAGCATCAGAAAACATTATCACTCTTGAAATTTCTAGATTAAATAATTATTGTTATAAATATTATCTAAATATAGGTCTAAATATATATATACAATCTTTGATTAATACTAAATTGACTCAGAACAGAATGTATAATATCATATGATTTATATAATATATTATTCGCAGTATTTTTGATTACATTAACCCCCCAATCAGCTTCACGTTTAGTTTAAATCAGCAATACTCAACCTGCGGCCCACGGGCCACATGTGGCCCGCCGAGCCTTTTTAAGTGGCCCGGTCACGGCCCATTACTCTGAGAAATTCACTTATTTAAGAACATTGTATAAAAAATTAGGTGAAAAATTCTTTGTCAAGAAATCAAATATATCAATTTTGATTTTTGTTGTCGGTGTCGTATGGTACGAATTGATATTCTTTTTCTATTTGGAACAGTTACGGTTAGTGATAACAGACAACAGTGGAATGAACAGTGGGCGGAATTAATTTTTAACTATCTTTCATATCTTACAAGCGAAAAATATTCACACAAAAAATATATCGTCTCAAAACGATTGGAAAGTTGACTATTTTGTAGTGAAAATCAAACATGGATCAATAATTGCTTGATTTGTCACGAAAGTGCTGTATTCAAAAAATACCAATAAACAGGATTCATTCAGTGACGCTTTTCCTCGAAGTTCTCTTTTAAGAGGTGATAAATAGGCTTTTTCTTGAATAATTCTTGCAACAGCAATAAAGTGTTTTGTCAGTGGTAATGTCACAGCGGTAACAAAGATATCACATGACGTTTGTTATATTATTGGTAATCATATGAAATCATTTACTGATGCATAAATGGTGAAGGAGTTTTTTGTAAAGGATTCTAATTTAGTGTTAGAAACAAAAATAAAAAATATAAAAAGTAATAATTAAAAAAAGCAAAACAGGAGTTATAATATTCTGATCGTTTTTCCATATTTTAAATTTCCAATGTTATCTTGATCTTAAAGCATATTCTCCCACCCCTCCCCATTTATCCTCATGTTGCGGCCCGCGTGAAATAACTAACACATGTATGCGGCCTGCGTTAAAAAGCTGACATATGTATGCGGCCCAGAAGAAAAAAAGTTTGAGTACCCCTGGTTTAAATTATTCAAAATTAATTATTATAGTAACTCACACACAGAAGTCCTGGCGTCCATGGAGACAAAATTATACACTCGGTAAAAGCCCGTGCAACCCTCCGGGCTAAGCGGAGAGGAAAAAAACTCGTCCGACTGGGCAAAGAAGTGGAAGAAATTTCGAAAAAGAAATTTTTATGGCATATTATTACAGAAATCACACCTACACCTGGAAGTGCTGATATTGAGAGGGAAAGGGGAAATTTCCAAAGGGAAAATTTATACATTGGAAAAAACCCGTTCAACGCCGGGCCATACAACTAGTATAACATATTATTCGCAGTTACTGTGATTACATTAATCACCCAATAAGCCTCATGCTTAGTTTAAATTGTTTATTTTTAACAATTTATTTTTAGTTTAAATTGTTTATTTTTAATTATTATAGTAACTATTTTAATAAAGTAATACGTAATGAATAGAAGACCCTTCGACTCAAATGAGGAGTGTGATACGTCATGACAATTTTAAGATTAAATATAATGATAACCGAACTACTAAGTGTTACTCTGTAAAACATTTAGAAAAATATCTTTCATTTCATAATAATTAGAATCAGGATACGTTGAAATTTCAACTTGTAAATAGTAATAATTGTTGTATAGCTACCGATACTAAAATAATATGAAGAAAATATAAGTCCAAGATTAAATGATCGTTTTACAATCGAATCGATCGAATGACATGTATTGATAAATTATTTTTTTCCCTGTAATGGGATCAAAAGAAATTCGACAATTCGTCATTTTGTCGTTTTAGACTTAAGACAGAAAATATACAATCTGCTAAATAAATTTAAGCTATACGCAAAAAATTCTTTTTACTTCCCTTCCTTCATTTTTCACTTTTTTTTTTTCTTTTTACTATTCACAAAGCAATATTGTCAATTTTAGCTACATTAAAAACTTTCATAAAATATAAGTACACACTCAGTGGCGTAACGGAGAAAATTTGAGCTCCCTGCAAAGTCAGGTTTTGGGCCCCATGCCCAAATACGCACTTGACGTTAGTCAGCCTTTGGGCTCCCCCTAGAACCCTGGGCCCCGTGATGCAGAGGTTGCGGCGGACTGGGGGAACATTACCTAACTGTACAGACTTAAGATGTTTGTTGTTGCGCAAAATCGGTCTGTGTTCGTCTGGTTAACTTAAGTTCTAAATTCAAATTTAAAAAAAGTTCAGCCAACTAGTCCTCTTGCTTTGTAGGACTAAACAGATTGGACAAAACGTTTCAATTCATACTTGCAACATAACAATTTATTAAATTCAGGATGTTTCATCATTCCCTCCAATGATTTTAAAACTCACAGTTAAAAATTTAAAACAAATACAGTAAATAGGTACATATCGTTGGATAAGAATTTCTACCCTAAATTTTTAGCAATGTCTTTTTTGTTTCAAAATGAAACAAGGCAATACAAAAATTTTGGGAAAAGTAACTTTTGTGAAAATGGCGTTTAATGGCGCTCATTAAATTTTAATAGCATTTTCGAATTACTCCTTAAGTATCAGTCGATTACGATAGATCATCGTACGAAATATTTGAATGGAAGTTCAAAAGAATTCTACTTAACTGTAAAACACTATGCAAAATAATTTATGATAATAGTTTTGAATTTCAAATAAAATAATGCATACGATAAAGACAACAAATTTTTTATTGAGTAAATTGATCCCAAATTAATTATTAGAATACATTTAATGCGAAATTTGAGCTTGGTGATGTTTGATTATTTCGTTTGAAGTGGTTCGTAAAAAGGATAAAGCCACTCTCATTTCGTCACCTACATTTAAAAATCATGATCTTTTTTTTTTTCATTTTAATATATGTTGAAGCTGAAAGTTACATATTCACGCAAATAAGATGTAAAAAATTGAAACAATATTTTTAAAGTTTTTTGGCTTTTATGAGATAATCATCTCTAATTTTAATCCAAGATCAATTAATTAACTCTTCCGAATGTTTTGAAATTAAATCCCGATTATTACAGAGAAAAATTAGTTTTCCCTCTTAATTCAAAGTTAATTCATATACTGATGTTTCTGTTATTACAAATGTATTACGAACCCAGTCAAATTTTTTATAACTATCTATCCACGATTAGATAAATTAAATATACCACGAACACTAATAGTTTGTTTCTATAAAACGGCCAAATATTTCTGTTCCGGATTTTATTTTTGTCTCAGAGTAAAATAAATAATAATAATAAAACCTAATGGCACACTTCAAGAATTTGGCGGCACACATACGTTCCGCGGCAGAATGACTGAGAATCACTCTTTTACAGGAAACAAACAGATCATTAGCGAATATCAGAGCAAAATGTATACTTTTTGCCTAAAAGTTCCGAAAATTAACACACTTCGATCAAATAGGTAATAGGATTCTTCAATCAGCTATATGGTCTTCTCTGTATAAATATCTTCCTATAAAATATTTACCGAAAGTAACTATTGTAAGCGAAAAAACATCTGCGGATACACACCGAACCATATGCTTTGTAAACCGTTAAAAAAATCTTGAAGAGATTCGTTATCTAATGATATAAACTTTTTCCTTGAACTCATCCTCCTGCTTTTTGAGAACGTAGGGAATAATATAACAGCTGTACAATGCACGTTTTTAAACTTAAATATTAACGACTTGATCTTAAGTGTCGCTTTATCTCATCAATCATTAGTCAGCGTCATATTTCAAGGTTACATAGTTAAAAAATCAAAAATACCCTTCGGTTCCAATATAACAAACTTCGGAGACTAGGCTGCTGTTCTAACTCCTCTAAGCTCAATAAAATTTTCAGCATGTATATGCAAGTTCTTCGTTTTCTAAATACTATATATTAATGAAACGTATATTTGATCTGTTACTAAAAAAAGGGTACTTTCTTGTCATTTTTAAAGTTAAATTTTTGTGTCTCAATTCCCCTGATTTTTAAAAGAAAACTCATTAAGTAATAACAAATAAAAGTTTTAAATAAAATAGAGCCTTTTTTTTAATTCTGTTATTTTAAAGAATTTGTTATAATTAAAAGTTAATGGAAAAATAAATGCAGAAGTTCCCTCTCAGAATTAATTGATTCTTTAATCTCCGATGAATAGTTTCTTCCTTTTAAATAAAAATCTTAATAGATTCTTTTAAACGCTAATGGAATCTAGTTTTTGTTTTTCGATATTATGTTCTTCTTGCCATTCAATATAATTAAAAGTCATTAAAAGAAAAGTTAAAATATGCTTAAATTTTATTCCGTTTAATTGGTTTTCAAATTAAACCGTCCGTACATTTAAGTTCTAATTACAACTCAATCTTCTTAAAATGGTACTTGTTTGAGTACATGTTTATGGAGAAAAAAAATCATGTACATCCTTACATTAGTTTTTAAATATTATCAAATAAAATAAATTTATTTTTCAAGCACTAATGTTTTTTTTTATTTTAGAATCGCTTAAAATTTAGACAAATTAAATTATGAATAGCAGAAAAGATGATTTTTTTCTATCTTAAAAACATAAATTTAAATTATATGACGCAATAATAATCTCACCATATTTTAAAGTTTTACCTTTTAATTCGCTTACTGTATTTGGAAAAACATCTATAAGACAACAAACGCAAAAGCCTAAAATCAATAAATTTGATATTTTGATCACGAAATTAATTTATATTCGATCGTGAAGCGTTTTTACATTCGATAGCCATGCATCAAAAAGTTTTAATTTTCATTTGTTAAGGCCTTAAATTTTAATTAATTAATGTTCTTCGATTAGTTTGGTTATTTAAAAACTGTTTAAACACGTGAAAAAAAATATTTTAAATAAACAAAAACAATATTTTATTAATCAACAATTAATTAAAAAGTTAATAAATGACAGCGCTGAGAGTTAAAATAAACACAACTGATAAAAACACCATGTGTTTCGCTGATAAACTTTCAAGACGGGGAAAAGTTTAAAAGTCACTTCCAACTTTCGAATTACAGTTCGAAAAACTTTTTCTTTCAAGTTATTCCAAATACATTCGAATAAATGGCAGAAACTTACCGAAGATTGTCAGCAGCGACAACACACCTAAACTCATCTCGGGACGAATTCTGTACAGTGTCATTCCGATGTCGACTACAAACGCGAAACTGAGAGTTCTCTTCAATTGCCGCCTTGCAGACGACCGTGACGAGGGATTTTCTCCGTCTCAGTTTCCCTAAAATCGATTCGAATTTTCCCTTTCGAATTAAGCGGCGGAACTTGCGTGAATGGACTTTCAAAACAAGGGTGATGGGCCAATGCAAACGATGTAATTGTCGTCCCAATCAAGATATCCTAAACAATTTTCACCCCCAGTTTTGTTGATGATGAATTTATCAACTTGGAACACCTAAATGAGGAGATGTTTAATATTCTTAGGGGAAAGAGGCTTGTAAATTTTGAAATGGGGTCTCAGATATGATCTTAAGGAGTCAAAAGTTTCGAAGTTTTGGAGACATATTGTACTTAATTTTTTATCAACATTAGGCTCATATTTTGTCCGAAATTTGATTCAGGATTTTTATCATTTCTTTAATTTTTTTAAACTACTTAAGGTGAGCGACTATTCTCGGATAAGTGATTTTGAAAAAGCGTATGAATGAATAATTTTTTTTGATACTTTGTGCCAATTGAATTTAAATACTCATATTCAATTTCTTTAAGAATATTATTACATGAAAAGTATTTAAACAGAATTATTTGAAAAAAAAAGAAAGAATGGCATATTTTCAAAACATTCTTCCTTTATTAAAAATGTTTCTTTAATAATATTTTGCCTATATATAGCTAAAACTTATATGTAGCTAGAACTGGCTATATAACGAGGTTGAACTAGGATTTTTGAAAAAGTTACATTATTTTTATAATTAAAATCAATTAAAATGATAAGGTGTTTTTTTGCTAAAATTTCTCTACTCTGGCATAAAAATATATACATAAAATCAATTTTAAATTATTTTTTTCAAAAATCCTAATTCAACCCCGGTATAGAAATCCGGATTATATATATTCGCAAAATATTATTATAAAAGCATTTTTAAAAATCTCATTCTTCCTTCATTTTTTGACAAAAAATTTCATTTAAAAAATATTTTCTTCAATTAATATTCTTAAAATAATTTTAAATGTATTTTCTAATTCAACTGACACTAAATATAAATAAATTATTGATTTATAAGCTCTTTCAAAATGACGGTTTTGAACATAGTCACCTTATTGCATTAACAGTACACACAATTTAATTATAAATTATATAAATAACATATATATGGATGAATAAAAATTTCTTCAAAAATTCAAAACACTGAATATCAGGAATTTAAATAATACTCATGTTTAATCATTTCCCCCCTTCTATTACGGTACAATGTTAAACGCTAAATCGACCATGCATATTTTGAAAGCGTAATTTATGTCTTCCGTTGTTATTTCGATGTAGAATATGTTTTTACAAATATTAACTCAATTTAGTGAAAGCTTAGCATTCACATAATCATTTAATCATGTGATGGGTTTCAAATTTTCTCGGTTGTATTCATGAAAAAGCAGAAGAAAGTATTAAAATTGCTGGAGTTTATATAAAACTTGAATTACCGTAAAATCTGGCGTATAACACTTACCTGTACTTTTAAGCTGAATTTTTTAGTTTTTAGGTATATTCGCCGTATAACGCGCACTCCTTTTTTTACGAAGAAATTTAAATGTACATACGCAATTCCCTTATGTTTTGAAATCATTTATTCGATATTTTATTCCAAGCATAGGGAAAAAAATAATATACTTCGAGAAATACAACTTTTTAAGTTCTTTAAATATGTCATTTCTTTTAAATAAATAGTATTTCGATATATGTAAATGTCTAATTTTTTTAAGATTATCTTTTTATTTATTATTAAAGGTATTATTTGTATATCAGGCTTATTTAACGCGCACCCGTGAATTTTGATCTTATTTTTGTGCTAAAAGTGCCCGTTATAAGCCGGATTTAGCGGAATATAGAAATCTAATTTTCTTTAATGTTAATCTCTTTTTCAATTTTTAGAGCTATCCTTTTATACCCGTAAATTCGATTCTATTTTTTGTGTTAAAAGTGCGCGTTATACGCCGGATTTTACGGTGTTTATTATTTAGGAAAAAATAAAGTTCTAGAGATAAAGTTAACTTTACCTTTTCTAGGATAAGATAGACCGAAGAAGTTTGTTAACACACATATCGGTGAATTTTTGTTCTACTAATTATGCTAATTCTTAAACTTAAAATATTAAATCACAAAAATTATACAATGCAATTATGTCAATCTATGACTTAGTCTTATTATGTTTAATAAAATTATACTTTCGTAATATAGCATATTTCTGAAATCAAAAGCTGTCATTAAAATATAAGAGATAATACATGTTTGTTTTATTTAAATATCAAATACATAACTTCGAGTGTTCGTCACAAAACAGGGAAAATCGTGAACATTTATTCCCTAGATGTGAATTGGAAGTATTAAAAGAAAAATAAATATTCCTTTCATTGTTGTTACTTTTTCGGGATTATATCAAAACATAGATTGACTTGATCCATTTATCAGTGTCTACATAAATAAACCACACCCAATATACAAATAGAATAACACGGAGACGTGACAACGTGAAAATAGTAAATCACAAGAATAAATAATCCACCAAAAATTTATTACCGGCAGTGTTCGATTGCCTACGATCTTATCGTATTAATCCGATATCCTGACAAAAGTATTTGACATATATTACATATATTATCGACATATTATGTGCATTGTGTCGAATCAATCTGTCAAAAATTTCACAACTGAATCTTCTCAAAAATTATCAACATTTCAATCAATGGCCATTTTTTTAACTGTATTGTAAGCGTAACGCAGAAGACATAAGAACACTCGTAAAATTTCAAATTATTATACAAAAATTTCATTTAGGTATCCGACTACGTTCGGAACCGTGATTTTAAAAAAGCGCATAAATGGATAATTTTCATGATATTTAGTGCCACTTAGATTAGAATACATGTATAAAATTGTTTTAAGGATACTTTGACAAAAAAATTTATTTATATACAATATTTTGACAAAAAAATAACTTAGAATAATCATTTTTCAAAATGTTCTCCTTTTATAAAAAAATGCTTCTAAGATAATAATATTTTGCTTATACAAAGTACAGACTTCTCCAGAGAATCTGAACAAGGATTTTTGAAAAATTCACATTATTTTCAGAGTTATAACCCATTGAAAGAATTATCGGCGTTTTTTTCTTAAATTTTCTCCCCTCTGTTGTCGTAAAATATGGATAAACCCACTTCTAAGTTATATATTTCAAAAATTTTAGTTGAGCCTCTGTAGAAAGGTCTGAGCTATATATAGAGGCAAAATATTATTATATAATAGAATCATTTTTCACAAAAGGAGAATATTTTGGAAACTGGTCATTCTATGTTCATTTTTTGTCAAAATATTGTACTGAAATAAATTTTTATTGTAATAATATTCTTAAAACAATTTTATATACATTTTCTAATCTAAGAGACACTTAATATAATAAATAGTATCCGTTTATACGCTTTTGAAAAATCACGGTTCCGAACGTAGTCGGATACCTTAAGAACACTGATCATGAACATCAACAGGTTTAAATATCCTGTAATAAAAAGTATACTTCATGGTGAAAATAAGTTTAACACTGTAAATAATTAACAAGTTTAACGTATCTTTTTTTGCTAAAAACTCTTCCTTAAAAAAATCCAAAAAAAATAGAAGAGCACCAGGAAATGAGAGGATGAAAATAGCAAAAAGTATATTTAAAGTGTGTGTGTGTGTGT
>BMAV01022754.1:155179-179742 GCA_019973955.1 Trichonephila inaurata madagascariensis
AAAAAAAAAAAAAAACGTTGGATTGGAAAACGCAACTTTTCTACACAGTGGCATTTATTTTGAAGAAACATCTTTCATATTCATTAATAAACAATTGTTAATGTATTCTTCTAACCCTTTCTACTTTCATGAAATATTGAAAAAGAATTATTTTTACAGCATAATAATTTAGTGGACAAGAGATGTAATCTTTAGAACCATTTTAAAAACTACGTATTATTTGAAGAAGGCGTTTTCTGTTTTTCCTCGCGTGAGGGAAACCCATTAGGAGAGGGCGTGAAATGAGTGATAATGGAAAACCGAAGAAATATTCAAACTTAAATGAGTTTGTGCCATGCTGTTCTTCTCATTTTGGGAATAAAAAAATTGATTTTCAGCTCCGCAACCCGATACTTAATGCTGATTCGATTCTTCTCGAATTTTAGTGTGGTTTCAATAAATTGCTTTAGAAAAGTGGTATTGAGAAAAGTTTATTTTCTTTGTTCGTAGATTCAATTTCTATGGAATTTCTATTTCGATAAAGTACCCCTTTTTAGAAATTTTTCGTAATGAAAATCGTTTTAAAATTTGGTTTTGATATTAATACTAATTGAACTTCTCTTTTGTGTAAAGCACAATAAAATGGTAATATGCTTGAGGAAACAAAAATAATTATATAATTTGTTTGTAATTTTTTTAATAAAATAGTTATAATTTTTCGTTATAAAATTATTTGTATGTTTGTCGTTAATTAGAGAAAATCCACAAGGATAGTTAATATTCCTTTTTTTTTAATATTATTTTTCTTTCGCAATTTTTTATCCTTTATCTATTATATCTGTATGGTGTTTTTTACGCACTTTCTCTCTCTCTCTGTCACCCCCTCTCTCTTTCTCTCTTCTCTCTCTTTCTTTTGTTTTCTCTCTCATTCATTTTTTTCTTTTTTCTTTCTTTCGTTTTCTCTTTCGCTTTTCTCTTTCTCTCACTTTTTCCTGCTTTTGTTTGTCTCTTTTTCTGAACTTCATTTCTCCCTTTCTTTTTTTTCAACTTTTCCTCTCCCTCTTTTTATTTTCCTTTTCTCTTTCTCATTCACTATATTTATCTCTCTTTTTCTCTTACCTCCTCTTCTATTTCTCAACTTCCTTCCCTTCTCTTTTTTCATCTCTCTTTTTGTGTGTGTGTGTGTTGTGGTCTGTCTCTTTCTCTCTCTCTCTCTCTGTATATATATACATATACTGCTCAAATAATTAGGGAAGCACAGGTATTTCATCGAAATTATGCAAATATTTCTTTTGAAAACTAACGTAAAACAAAACATCCACAGTCTAAAGTGTAGCAAAAAACGAAAGGAGATAATTTTGTATACAAACCAATGTACATAGGGTCAAAAATAAATAAGTGCAGAAATCATGATTTCGTAGAAGGTGTTGTCTTTCTTTTTCTCTGTAATGAAATTCAACCTTTCGACTGTTCTTTTAGGAAAAGGGAACTGGAAAATATCATGACAACGTGATCCATTGGAATACATGGCTTGGTGTATTATCGGAAGACTGAAATCCGGGAAATTACAAAGAATTGTAGTGGATTCTGTTAAAGTGACAATAAGTGTTATTGCAAGACTATGGAATCTGCAGCTCTAAGCCCTTTAGGTGAGCTCGATTCTCTGGAGTGAGTAAGTAAGTAAGACTATGGAATCGATTCTAAAAAACAGGGCATGCTCGACATCGGACAAGATAAGGTCGTCAAAGGACTACCGCAGCAAATAATGACCAATATATCCTGTTAACATCTCGAAGAGACGGAACAGCCAATGCGCGACGCAGATTCAAAGACAATTTTCTTTTGGCAATAGGACGAAGGGTCTCAAGCCAAACAATCCGGAATATGCTTCATGCGGGTGATATGTGTGCATGTAGACCAATGGTGTGTATTCGTTGACAAGACATCTTGCGACCCGAAGAAAAAGGGTTGCTGAACATCAAAATTGATGCGAATTGTTTTGAGTCAAGTGCTGTTTTTGGACTAGTTCCAATTCAGTTTAGAGCAGGGGTACTCAACCATTTTTTTTGCTGGGCCGCATACATATGTCAGCTATTTCACGCAGACCGCAACATGAGGATAAATGGGGTAAGGGTCGGGGAGAAATTCTTTATATGATCAAGATAACATTGGAAATTTAAAATGTGAAAATTGATCAAAATATTACAAACCCCTGTTTTACTTTCTTTAATTATTACTTTTTATATTTCTTATTTTTGTCACTAACATTAAATTAGAAGTATTTAAGAATCACAATTTCACAGTAACACAATTCATCAGTAAACGTTTTCATATGATTACCAATAACATAACAAACTTCATAGGATATCTTTGTTTCCCCTGTGATATTACCACTGACGGAACACTTCGTTGCTGTTGCGAAGATTATTCAAGAAAACCTACTTATCACCTCTTGAAAGAGATCTTTGAGGAAAAGTGTCATTGAATGATTGCTGTTTATTGGTATTTTTTTAAAATACAGCACTTTCGTGACAAATCAAACAATTACTGATCCATGTTTGTTTTTCACTACAAAATAGTCAACCTCCCAATCGTCTTGAAACGATATATTTTTTTCGAATATTTTTCGCTTGCAAGATTTGAAAGATAGTTAAAAATTAGTTCCATACACACATAAAATTGTCGCTACTACATTGTTGTCTGTTATCACTAACCGTAACCATTCCAAATTGAAAAATAATATCAATTCATACCCGTACGACACGACAACAAAAAAACAAAATCGATATATTTGATTTCTTGACAAAGCGTTTCTCACCAAATTTTTAATGCAATGTTCTTAAATAAGTAAATTTCTCATAGCAATGGGCCATGACCGGGCCACTTAAAAAGGCTCGGTGGGTCGCACGTTGAGTATCGCTGTCTTAGAGTGTGACGCCAGACGAGTTTTGATAAGGCTTGAAAAAAGCACTTGAAATAACCCAATATTCGTCCAGGAAAGATTGCATTACAGACTGGGTGATTTGATGGTATGGACTGGTATCATAACATAGGTGGACATACTGACCTGTATATCATTGGGAATGGCTTTATGCTGCAACCATCGGTGATTCCTTTCTTTTAATGCAGGAGAATGCCAAACCTCATACAGATTGTATGGCGGAGAGCTTTCTTGAAGCTGAAACAATACAGTTGTGAGAGGATAGAACCTCTCTCTTGGGCACTTAGATATATAAGAGGTAGAGAAGAAACGCTCGACAGGATCTAATCAATCCATTTATTTATCACAATGAAAAGACACAATCCAATTAAAAATAGTAAGATAATGTCTCAATGCTAACCGTGAAAGTGGAACAACGACGGATATACACGAATGATTAGGAGACTATCAAATTTGATCCTTACTTTATAAAGGATCTAACCTATCATCTGATTTAATCTAATATCAATTTAATATCAGTGAACTATCGTCACTTTAAAGTTTTCTCCTAATAAATCTCTTAATCACAATAATTCAAATATACCTTCAATAACAGTCTCACCTGGCTTCTGGCTTATTTCCTCTCCTACTCTCTATTCTAGTTAGAAAACTTCGACTATATATAATAAGTTACTTTGAGTATCACGATTTTCTTCTTCTGAAAGGTTGGCTGTGAATAACGCGAGTTGATAGCCTAAAGATTTCCCAAGAGGATTAATTGAAAGTACACGGATAGATCCGTCACACAGTGTATGGAGGGGCTGGAATGTTCTCCTGACCTAAATGTTATCCAGCATGCTTGAGACCTCATTCAGATGACGGATTCAGTGAAATCACTGTCTTCGCTTATTATCCGGGACCTGGAGATTTCCCTTCTTGAAGAGTGGAACAGTTTTCTCCAAAGTCTTAACGATAACCTTATCGCATCCATCCTAAACAAGTGTTGGTAGTCTTAGCAGTTCAAGGGGAGTTGGGAATGACACATCCTATTAAACATCTTGTATGAATTCTAAACAATCAGTTTTTTTTGTTATTTACATTCAACCAAATTGTTGGCGTGACGCATCATTTCATGTTCTGTATACTATTCCAAAGAATTAAAGTTCCCATACAATTGTTTTTTGCTCTTTTTTTCTGTAAGGCGTTTTGTACAGCTGCACTCTCCATTTTTCGCCAATACATGGCTCTTCTGTAACGGTTTATTCACTTTTTTGCTTGCTCCCCTCATTTATGCTCATTTTGCTTGCTATATATATATATAAGAAAACTTATAGTGGTGCATACTATGGCCGCGGCGAGTGGTTGATTTTAATGTGGCGAACCAAAGGTAGGGCGTGGCCGGTGGTAAGTGATTCCTGTATTATGTGGCGAGTGAACGATTACTGTGTTATCGAAGAGGCAGTCTTGTAATTTATTAACTCCGATTTATTGTACTTCTTGAAACACATATGCATCTTACAAACAATAAAGACTGGACGACATAACACAGACAAAGACAATACATAAAGCGCGGCAGCCGGCTGACTACTTGTTTTCAGAGTGACGAGCGAAGAGGCGAAAGAGCGGACTTTCTAGAGGCTTACGATTTATATTCAGCGAGACATCACGTGATCTAGAAGGTTGGATGGATGTAGTTTCAAAAGTCTCCGGTAGTCGGGTAACCAATTAAAATAATTACACGGTTGTCCTGAAGGACTGGACATTAAATAATTCAAGAGTTTTTCAGATTAAATTATTGGAATTATTACATTTATATATATATTGTTCAATATACTTTATATGTTTGTAGGATATTTAGACGTGAAAGAATTTTAGCTTTAAATTCTAAACATACTTGTTAGCTCGAATATCCACAAACATTATAATTATTTAGATAGTTTGTTTTAGACAAGGGATATCCAATATTTTCTTTGTTAAGATCTATTAGTTTCTTACTAAGCAGACTCAATTTTCATTAAATTTAGTTATTGTAAAAAGATAATTTCAATCTATATGTTATGTTACAAATCATAGAAAACAGTTTTATTTCAATTCAAGAAAACAAAAATAAGTATTTTCTTGTATCAGATATGTAAAAGGAAATTTTACCTTTATTATTTTACTTTATATTCAAGTTTAATTACTTCACCAAAAATGGATTCGTTATAAGAAACGCTTTTGTTTCAAAAAAGAAAATTAATGAAAAGATATTATTAAAAATCTAAGTAATTTCAACACAAAGTACGTATCTGTATACATTCTACCCATTTTAGAACAAATAGGAAGCAATCTATATTTAGCTTTTTTTCCACAACTTTTCTCCAAAGGAATCCCGTATCAAAAATTAATCAGGCAGGGAAATTCGAAAGTAAAACGAAGTAGTTTCATTTTGTTTATAAATACTGACGGGGGTGGGAAAACCTTGCTTCTCCAAACAATCTTACTCCCACTCATCATCAATTTTGAAACCTTTCTTCGGTTAAGCCATAATATTTCACTATAATGAATCTAAATCATGTCTGACAACAAGTTATTTCTGACTGATAATTTATTAAAGTTGCATAGACAACATTTCTGTAAGAAAAGGTTATATTGGTTGTTTTTTTACGGATAAATGTTATATGCTATATAAATTTGAGCCTCATAAGTGATTAGACAATAATGATAATATTTAGGCTTATTATTCCAATATTTTCCTTTTTTTAAAATATGTTCAAATAAAAACATATTTTGTAATCTATTCATAAAAGCAATTACTTTAATTCAGAATTTGTGAGCTAAGATATATTCGTGAAAATTGTTTCCAAATTGATTTGTTCAGACTTAAAAAACATGGAAATAAATTTAGAAGTGAACGTTGAGATATATTTTTCAGTGGGGAACTAAATCTACTCATATCCACTTTTAGAATAAAGTTTAAAGAATCACACACAGGATCAAAATTTACATTACAAGAATACCAGCACATACCGCTGTTTAATTTGTTTTGGTTAGTTTTTAAATTTACTTTTAGTTGTTTTTTTTATTTATTTATTTTAGTTATTTTAAGCTTAAATAATACTTATTTTGTATATATGCACGTTTTTCAAAATTTATTATCTAATTTGTGTATTAAAATATTGTAGTTAGAAAATTTAATAATGTATTTATTTTTTTTAATTAAATTATGCAATCTTGTGATGGTTTTATAAAAAATTTTATTGTACCTATTTTAGTAAAAGAATTTTTCCAAAAATACGTACTGACACTTTTCAAGAAAATGTAGACTATAATGGTAATTTTAATGTAATAGAAAAAAAAATGTTGCAAAAAATTAAAATAACTTCGGAAGAAAATAATATTTTTAGGAGAGAAGATTAAATTTTATGTGCAATGAACTGAAATTTTGCATTATAAAATATTGTAACTTTACACCACGGATGTATGTATCATTTACAGAAACGTAATGCATACGACTAGAACACTGTTCAATGCATTTTATAAAATATGTAACTTTTGCATTTTAAGATATTTTTACATATTCTTCGGAAGCCTTTGAACATTAAATTTGTGAAATTACCTTTAAAATCATAAGCTTAAAAAATCAAGTCTTAAATTATTTAAAATCAAGAGAAAAGTTTTCAAAATGTGATCAGGATCTACCTTATTTGTGTCAGAATTATGTATTACATTTTCGTGAAACAATTTCAAATGGCCTCCTGGTTTCAAAAAATATAATGTTCGATACTACTTTTGAGTATCTCGCAATGAATAATTTCATAAAAATATATTTATATATATATAAACAGTTATTTTTTATTTTTCTTTCTTGTTGTCAGTTAACAAACATACCATCTGAATTTTAAGGTATCCGACTACGTTCGGAACCATGATTTTAAAAAAGCGCATAAATGTATAATTTTCATGATATTTAGTGTCACTTAGATTAGAATACATGTATAAAATTGTTTTAAGGACATTATGACAAAAAAAAATTATTTAAATACAATATTTTGGCAAAAAATTAATTTAGAATAACCTTTTTTCCAAATGTTCTCCTTCTGTAAAAAATGCTTCTATTGTATTAATATTTTGCCTGTATATAGCTCAGACCTCTGTACAGAGGCTCAACTACGAATTTTGAAAAATTCACATTATTTTCAGAGTTACAACCATTTGAAATAATTATCGGCGTATTTTCTTAAAATTTCTCCCTTCTGTTTTCGTAAAACATGGATACACCGACTTCCAAGCTATGCGTTTCAAAAATTCTAGTTGAGCATCTGTACAGAGGTCTGAGCTGAATACGGGCAAAATATTAATACAATAGAAGCATTTTTTACAAAAGGAGAACATTTGGAAAAAAGGTTATTCTAAGTTAATTTTTTGTCAAAATATTGTGCTTAAATAATTTTTTATTGTAATACTATTCTTAACCCAATTTTATATACATTGTCTAATCTAAGTGACGCTAAATATTATAAATATTATCCATTTACACACTTTTGCAAAATCACGGTTCCGAACGTAGTCGGATACCTTAACAAAGAAATCTGCATTATTATCACTCTAGAAAGTTTAAAACGTAATAGAAAATTCATTAACATGGAAATGATTTGAGCATGGAAGAAAGTTGCCTGATCCTAGGAATCACATTTTTTGGTCAAGCACATTGATATGCGAGAATTAATACCCCGATTTTCAATGAAAACTTGACACCCGGGTGCACAGTTGATCGGATATGAGGTGATGACGGCGTTATTAGGGTGTAGCCGATGTTTTTCAAGGGCCACATTAGAACCCGCCACTCTTATTGAACAATTCCCTGACATCTGTGCACTGTGGTGAATATCATTGCAAACCAGATGTACCCTTTCAAGGCAACACTGTTCTCAATGGGTGGTAGCATTTGCCTACAGGATAATGCGTCATGTAATAAGGACCAATTTGTCAGGGAACGTCGACAGAAACAATGGGAATCCTGAGTTCACAATCATGCCCCTCCCACTTGGCCCCAATGGCCATATGTGTAATATAAAACAAATAAACATTGACTTAAACATTAACAAAATATCCAAAAGTAGTATTAAGGTATCCGACTACCCTAAAATCACGATTTTTTTTCAAAAATTGACCAATTTTTTTTATGATCTTATTTTATAGGCCACCTTATTAGCTTTTATGTTTATCACTCAAAACGATGAACTATACCAATCGGAAAGCTACGCGATAGTTTAATCTATTAAAATGAGGGAATTTAGTTAAAATTTGAAGAAAATTCTTTTTTAAAATTCTAAATGCTATAAATGGAACTCTCTCTCTCTCTCAAGCGCAAATTTTAAAATTATATTTTTTTTATGATTTTATTTTTTTACAGACCATCTTATTAGCTTTATAAAAATACCAACCTTTTTATTTTCCATTCAATAGAACAAAAACTACAAGTGTTTTAATAAACGAAGATTCCATAACTTAACACAAGATGTCAAACTTTAAAATGCGTTTTACTCGAAATGTGTTTTTTTTTTCCGAAAAACTCAAATGGGGACAACGATTGCTCAAAAATTTTTGAAACTAATTGGCTTAAATTTTTTGTGAATATTTTGTATAACGGTAGAAGTGATTTGAACTACAGATTTATCAATCACTGTTTTATTTCAAAATTTACAGTCCTTTACGTGAATATAATCACTGTTTTTTTAAAGCAATTTCATATAGTCACTAAGATAGAGTGCTCTAGTTTTTGTCAAAAATAAAATATCTCTTATCCTGAAGGTCACTTCAAACATGAGTAACAAAATAACACACTAAAGTTGAAAAATTGAGAATTTGTTCAAAATATTTTTGTACAGAGCGGGCCCCGTTTATGTAATTTTTTATACATTTTCACCAGTTTTTTCCCCTTTTAATAATAATAAAAAAAAATTTCTGTTTTCAATTTTATCATTTTTACCTTAAAATATATTAAATAAATCTAAAAATCACAAAAAAATCCCCATATCTCCATTTTTTCAAAAGAAAAAGTCGTCGCAAGTAATCGGATACCTTAAATATTATATACCTGAAATGTATAGTTACACTTTTTAAAAATGATTAAAAATAAAGAAACAATGGCATGTACTTGCAGTTTTTTACGTCCCTTAAAAAAAACATCAAATATTTTTAACAATGTTTTACGGTGTGGTTTGAATGTACGTATTATTAGTTACGCGGAACACATCGAGTTTATACGAGATTCCTAATCATGCTCGCATTGTGGAATCAACAGTCTGGGTGGTCTCGGTACTTCGACTTTTCAGTTCATCAATGAATGTCACGAATTAAGATTGGTAAACAACATTTCTTTCACATATCCCCACAGAAAGAAACTGAGGAGGCCAGATTTTGGATTTAGCAATATGCTACCTATCGTTATAAATCTCTTATATCATTAATAAATTGTGGGTCTTGAGGGAGGACTTAGATAATAGGTGGTCCAAAATTTAGCTTAACCTGTATTGCAAATTAAAATTTGACAAACTACGCTATAACTTGCGCATGTTCTTTCGGGGAAGCCATTTTAAAACGAAAATGTTGCAAAGCATTGACGTAGTACCATTTAGTTTATACTCCATTTAAAGAAACCTTCGATATTTTTTATAGAATATAAAAACCCCCAAGTGTATATCATTATTTGTTTATTTTTATTTATTTTTTAAAAAATGAAGATACAGTGGTGACCAAAATTGTGGACACTTTTTTAAATTGTTATGTCTTTTAAGTTTGTTCGCTTATAGAAAATTGTACGTTGCACAAAATGCTAAGTATTTTATATCATTTTAAAGGGAATTTAATACTAAATTCAATACAGAAAACAAAACTCAAATATTTGCAACACAAAAAAGTTATGGCGTAATAACCTTCGATATACGTTAGATATTGATGACAGAAGTGAGTTATCAGAACTTAGTGAGATTGTCTTTAACCTTTATTAAAGCTTCACATCGAAGTTTCATTGAGCTGAAAATAGTTTTAAGCTCTTCCTTAGTTATTAAATGATGACAAGAAACAATTCTAAACTCAATTAGTTTCTTTTTATTTCATGGGTACCTCATTCGAACAAGAGTTTTCAAACGGTGCAGCAAGTTTTCGATAGCATTGAGATCAGGACTGTTTCCTGTCCAGGATAACAATGATATTTAGTCAAAAAGCAATGACATCAAATAAAAGAGTAGATTGGACACATGTGTGACGAGAAAGTGGTAATTCTTATGTTAAAATTACATAACAAGTGGATAGTTAAGTGACTACATCTGGAGACTGAAAGATTTGGTTAAGATGTCAGGAGACAAATTTAATTAAAAAATTGCAGGAAAAGGTCAAAAAAGGTGCACCACATCTGTTAATGACAGAAAAATAAAATAAAACTATGTTTCAAAGATAAAAAAAAATTTCGTGGACACCCATCTGAAGTGATCTAAGTGATACTGGTGTTTCTGTCAGTTCAAAAACAATTAGAAGTAGATTAGCACATGTAAGACTAAAAGGTAGAATTCCACGAAAAAAGCTGTATCTCAACTTACAGCAGCGCTGAAAAGGAATACAATGGGCAATGGAACACATTAATTGGACAAATGATTATTGGTCACAATTTATATAGAAGGACGAAACTAAAATATCGTTATTCGGTAGAGATAGCCTAAAATATGTAAGACGTAAAAAAGCAGAAATGCTATATCCTGACTGTATCCAGGCAAAAGTGAAGTACCCACATATTTTTATCACTTAGTCATGAATATCAGCAGATGGTTTCAGTCGCCTTCATATCATCGATGGGACACTGAATGTCATAAAATACATTGACGCCATTCTAGAACCCAAACTTCTGCCTTAGATCAGGGATCTATTTACCAACAATGCTTCATTTATTTTGCAGCAAGATTCAGCTCTTTGTCACACAGTAAAGTAAGTGAAAGACTGGTACCATTCTAAGATCATTGAGTCGTTGTCCTGGCCAGGAAACAGACCTGACTTCGATCCTATCGAAAACTTGTTGCACCGTTTGAAAACTCTTGTCCGAATGAGGTACCCATGAAATAAAAAGGAACTAATTGAGGATATAATTGTTTCCTGGCATCATGTAATAACTAAGGAAGAGCTTAAAACTATTTTCAGCTCAATGAAACATCGATGTGAAGTTGTATTAAAGAATAAAAGCAACCTCTCTCTCTCTAAGCTCTGATAACTCTCTGCTATCATCAGTATCTAATGTATATCGATAGTTATTACAGCATAACTTTTTATGTGTTACAAATATTTGAATTTTGTTTTTTGTACTGTGAATTTAGAATTAAATTCCTTTTAAAATGATATAAAATACTTAGCATTTTATTAAGTAAAATTTTCTATAAACATACAAACTTAAAAAACCTAACAATTTAAAAAAAAGTGTCCACAATTTTGGCCTCCATTGTACATTTCAGATCACTTCTGTAAATGTGTGTCTACATAGCGAGAGAGAAATGAAAACGCCACTTCCAAAATATGCATCACTTGGCATACAACCATTGCAATTACCTGAAACTTGAAAAACATTTTTGTGATATTTCACATCTCTGTCACTTGTTCAAGTGTCTCAGACTCCTCAATATAGAAATTGCTATGCTGCTTATTTCATGACAATGATGTCAAAATGTGATATTTATAATGAGGCGTTCTTTTATTTAAGAAAATGTTCCATGTCTTAGTTTACTTCTTAACACAACAGGGGAAAACACTCTTAACACGATAGTAAAATAAGTTTTACTATCATTCAGGATTTTAATTTCATTTATGAAAAATAATTTTGGAAAGTGAGAGCTGATGAAGCATTGGTAATATATTTACATAAAATAGTAGTTTTCGGTCTTAATTTAGATTGTAACTATTTCAATATAATGCTGGATCAAAATTACTTATCTTAAATAGAAAAATAGAAAGTACCATAAAATCCGGCGTATATAACGCGCACCCATACTTTCAATCTAAAATTTTTAATTTTTAGGCATATTCGCCGTATAATCCCTTTTTTACAAAGAAACCTGCAATGTACGTGTGTAGTATTGTAATGTTTTGAAGCGATTCTTTCGAGGTGTTTTCCTAAGCTTTTGCAAAAATAGTATACTTTTAGAACTGCGACTTTTTAAGCTCATTAAGAATGTCATTTATTTTAAATAAACAGTATTTCGAAATATGTGGAAGTCTTATTTTTTTTTTATATATATGCTCATCTTTTATTTTTATTTTTAAAACAGTCATTTTTATACCCGGCGTATACGCACACCCGTAATTTTCCATCTTACTTTTGGTGTTAAAAGTGCACGTTACATTTCCGGATTTCACGGTAGTTTAACAAAAAAGAAAAATGGTAATTGGAAAACAGCAAACATTCTTTTTTTCGTTGTTAAATCATTTTTTTTTTCATACACGATAAAGCTTTTTATTTTGTTTCATATAATAAGAATTTCAAACATCACTTTTATTTTTTTATATGTATCTTGAGAATTTGATAAAGTGTCAGTTTGGGTTACTATTCCTCTGCATCATTCGATAACATAATTTGGGTGTGGTGAGTTCACATGATGGATTTTTATTTCAAGACTTTCTTAATATGATATATTTTCCCCCGAGAATAATTCATGGAATGGATCCAAAGCAGCTGAGGTGTAAAAAGAGCCCTGACAAAAATGTCAGAATGTTTTGGGATGTCAAAAAATTGCATTTTCCTTTATTCGGAGAGAACGAATATTTTTTAAAGTAGAAAAATGTACATTTTAAAATATATGCTAAAAATATCTGTGCGACATTTTAAAATTTCGTACTAAAGTTTTTAGCCATCTTTTAAAGCATATAGTTCGCACATGAACAGTTTCACGAAATGGCGTACCTGAAAGAATAATATAGAGATTCAAATACGATATCAATAGTTGAACAATGACGTTGAATATCGTTGATTTGTACTCCATCTGAAAGTAAAAAAAAATGTGTACGTGTATCAGTGTGAACACGCGGTAGAAGTTAACTTCTTTGTCTTATGTGTATTGAATTGTATAATTAAGTTAACAATGGTTGATTCATTGATTGGTTGGATATTAACGTCGTACTGTTCAGCTACACGAGGGCTTTTGGCGACGAGCCACGTAATTTTGAATCATGGTCAAGTAACGTGGACGACATCTGAGCTGGCACCCCCCTTTCCTAACAACCGCACCTCACCAATGGGAGGACGTTTGAGCTTTCGACAGATTTAACGTGCATCGCTACCCTGCACGGCATTTAGTTATCAAAGACTTGAGATTAATTTTGAATTCTTCATGAGCAAGTCGATGACGATAAAAATCGCTGTAATTTGATGGAGTAGCATCGTCACTTCCTTCAACATATGGTACTTGATGTTGTGGTTCCTGAACTAGTTCGGACTCAACGACATTTCTTCTACGATGTCTGTACTCTCGCATACGCTCAGCTGATGTTTAGCTACGTGTCGCGTTGATATCTTGACAAAGTAATCCGACAGGTTCATGCGAACTATTTAAATTGTCAGTGATATATATATATATATACTCACTCACTCATATAAATGCTTAACAATACATTTATACTCATTTTGGCATACTACTACACCCAGGTTAACACTTTGTGATACAGCCCCCCTTTGGTGACCGTATCTTTGATTGTCAGCGTGAGCTAGAGGTGTAGGATTTGTAAAAGGAATAGACATTTTAAATTCTTAATATGACTTTATTAAGAATAGAACTTAAATATGGAAACGTCTAGGCGCGCGTGCATTGGTATGCACCTTGTAGTAATAGCTAGGTTTCTAGGTAACTTTACGATAGGCTGTCAATTCACGCTTGAATCTCTTCGAAACATAACATTCCCCAAATTGCCATCTCGCTTACTGAAACTTCTGTTCTTTTAAAAGCTATCTTATTTGCATTTCTTGTTCACATTTCGCTTCTTGGGTTTTGGTTGGAAAAGAGTTGACATTTATCTTGGCCACCAAAGAACCCAGAGGTTATGTTAAAGAAAAGACGCGTGAGCCCGTCCCAACTTATATATACTTACACATACACAAATGCATCCCTACCTTGCGTTCATCGCGTAACTGCAAAAAATTAAGTCATTTGGCGTCATAAAGCTTTTATTATATGAAGATATTTTAATTTTTTTCATTACATCTTCAAAACGTTTTCATGACCATATGCGGAATTTAATTGTAAAAATTCATCTTGCCATTTTGTTTTATATAACAAAATAACTTGCTATATATCACAGCGTAATATGCCCACTTGAACACACAAACAAATAAGATTAAAATATACCGGCGCATGTTATATGCCAGGTATAAAAATGATAGCTTTAAAAATAAAGAAACGATGACCATATGAAAATTATATTTCTACACATGCATTTGGCTTCCTTTTGTAGATGTTATTCCACCTTCTAACATCCAAATATTCCACTGTCGCTTTAAATTTTCTTTGAATCGTTTATTGACACACACATCTAAAAGCTGAACAAATGGCGTTCATCCACCCGTGAAAACTGCCGTGTCTGTGTTGCACTCTGTCACACACACACGGATATCTCTTAGTACTATCCTTTAGATCTGTACATGTTCCAAGCCAAATAGCTTTCTGGATTCCTTAAGGCTTCAGGACGCTTTCACCATACATCTCTTATCTACAATTTTACACCTTTTTTCGTCCATCCATTGCTTTTCTCATGAACATGAATAAAAACACCTTTCGGGATATCAGATTTCGGCATAGGTTTTCTTTAAAAAAAAATAGCCATGGATTTTGATGTACTGTCCGCTAAGCAAAAGAGCACTACGTTGAAGTCAGATATTTCGTGACCAGTTGTTTTTAAGTGAACTTTTTTTGTCAAGAAAAAGAAAATGGGTGTGTGTTATGCGACGAATACGCTTTAAAAAAAAATGCAATTTGGAAATATAGATGCGCATTTTTCGCCGGAATGTGCGGTAATCAAGAGTAAATGACAAGCATTGAGAACCAATGCCAACCAAACCTAACACATAAGAGAAGGGATTTATTGGGTTCGTAATCCATTTGTGATATCGGATATATCTATATATGAATCAACTTTGAACGAAGAGGAAGAACTAATTTCGCCTCTGTAATTATCGAAATTTAATTTCAAAACATTCGTAAGAGTCCATTAATTCATTTTGGACTAAAATTAGAGGCGATGATTCCATAGTAGCCAAAAAAAAAGCTTTAAAAATATTGTTTCAATTTTCTACATCTTATTTGTGTGAATTCGGATTTTCGGCATTGGAAAATATAAAATTGAGAAAAAGATTGAAACTTTTAATGGTAGATGATGAAATGAGAGTGGCATTATGCTTTTTACGACCCCAATACAAAGAAATTATCAAAAACCATCAAGCTCAAATTTCGCATTAAATGTATTCTTATAATTAATTTGTAATTAATCACTCATTAGACATTTTGTTGCCTTTGTCGTACATATTATTTTATTTAACATTGAAAATTATTATCATAAACTATTTTACAGGGAATATTATAGATAAGTAAAATTCTTTTAAACTTATTTTATTGTTAGTGGGCCGCCAAATTTTGAAATAGCTAAAAGTGTACCGCAACAAAAAAAAAGGGTTGAAATTCACTAGAATTGAATAATAAGCGTATATATATATATTTGCATTAAAGTAGAATCAATAAAATTTACTAAGACAAATTTACATAGATACAAAAATAATAAATATTTACTAAGCCATTACTCATACAGATCTTATTTATCATTACTCGAGTTTACGGATAGTTTCAAGTATTAGACATAACAGCAATTCAAAATTTAATTATTTAATGAAATCCGCAAGAGACAGTCTTACTTTCTTAAATAATTTTTAAAACATTTTTACATGAACTGACATTCAGAAAACCAAAAAAATAATTTTCAAAATTTTTAAAATGCAGCTTTAGTGAGTTTTAGTGTATGTTTACGTGACTAATTTTTTTAAAACTAAATACTGAAAAACGTAGTTGTATAATACTATAAGAAACGTTTATAAATTTGCTTGATATGTGTATTGATTTTGAAACCTGCAGGCACAAGTTTCACAATATAACTTGTATGAAAAATAAATTCATATCATATTCGACATTTTTGCTGTGTTGTAAGATTCAATCTCGTTTTTGATGTTTTATTTAGTTTGCATTCATTATATTGAATCTGCTACTTTAAGAAATCCACATTAATTTCCAAAAGAATTAATTCAAATGTGTTACAGACAGAAGCTAAAGGTATTTTCTGGTTTTATATGTAATGTTGTTTTATACATGTTTAGTTATACATTCATTACCATAAAAATTTGAGCACCAAGAAATAATTATGGGATAGTAACGAAACTTGGTATGAAAGTATATGTCAGGCAGATATGCAATGATGAGAAATGCAGCGTGATTGCGCATGGCGTAATACCACTAGAAGGCTTTGAACTTCGTTCCCCTTAGAGTATAAAACAGGTAAGCAGAGCTTATTTGAGTGGACTTATTTTGCAAAGGAAACACTGAGGTAGACATACCGTTACGCCACCATCGAAGACAATATGAGTAGCTGTTAGAGTTCGAGAGGGGAAGAAAATCATCGGGATCATGGAAGCTGGGTGAACAGTTCGCCGAGTATCTCGTCAAGTAGGTCGTTCTAGTTTGACTGTGAGCAGATGTTGAGACCAGTTTACAGAACAGACTTCATTTACACGGCGACCAGGCTGAGGACCCTTGAATGACCAATCGTCGAGAAGATAGTGACGTCATACGACTCGCACACGTAAAGCCAACTGCCTCATTGGCTGCTGCCCAGACACAGGCAGCACCTTCACTATGAGCCCCTGTGTCTTCCTGAACCATCGCAAGGCGCCTGGCTGAAGGATATTTGGTATCGCGGCGCCCATTACGTGTGCTGCCAATGACACCCACCCACCGACACCTCCGTTAAGAGTAGTGTCGCACACGACGGGATTGGACTGCAACCGGAATAGAATCAGGTCGTCTTCAGCAAAGAATCTAGATTCAGTTTGAGCAGTGATGACAGTCGTGTTCGTTTATGGAGGCCCCGTTATGAACGTCACAATGCTGCCTTCGCTTTACAGCGACACGCCACTCCCAAAGGTGGTGTGATGATACGAGGTGTCATTGCTTATGATGCACGGTCACCCCTAATATTGATCCATTGCCAATAACAGACCAGTGGTACGTCCCTGACATCCTTCAGCCACATCGGTTGCCCCAGGCAGGGCTCCCAGGAGCCATTTTTCAACAAGACAATGCTCGGCCACCCAAAGCAAGGATGTCACAAGATTGCCTCCGCCACATTACCACCCTTACCAGACCTGCTCGATCCCCAGATTTGTCCCCAGATGTGTACACCTGGGGTCATTTGGGACGGCAAGTTGGACAGCCATCGAGTTCGATCGAACTAATGGCGCGTTTACAGTAACTGTAGAACGAGATGCTTCAAGACATTATGAGGAACTTGTATGCCTCAATGCCCGCTCGTATCGCATCGTGCATTCGCGCTATAGAGGGGGTTCAACAGGGCATTAAATCCTCTGTTCTTTTGCCTTTTTCTCTGAAATAAATGATTATATTTCTTTGATTTTCTAATCACTTATATCAAAGTAGTACTTCCATATGTAAAATCTCATTTCTTTTTGATAACTTTTTCCTGGTGCAAAAACTTTTATGAGTGTATATAATATTAACGTCAAGCGAAGAAGCTGCCTCTTAAATTACTGATAATGATTTCATTTGAAATACATTGAATCTGTACTTAGTCATTAACTCGCAAGTTATTTTAGATGAAACTTGCATTTATTTTCCCTTTCTGTTATAATTATTATTGTCTTTTTCGAGTCTAAAATTATCTTTCATAAAGCTAAGAACTAGTTTACAGTTTTGCTTAAACAGAAAGAATTATTTAGTACTCAATTCGTCGAAAAAGTTTTACCATCTAATCCTGGAACTTCTTGAATGAATTAAATGAAAGGGGAAAAAATCGAAAAGCATATTTATATGCTATACACACACACACACAATTTTTTAAAATCGTTTTTAGAACATTTAAAAAAAATCTTTAAAATGTCTGCTTAGAAATACTTTTTAAGCTGTATGAGTAATCATATAGGGGTTACATGTTCATTTATTCGTTAATATTATGACGTTTAAGAAAATTAATGATAGTGTGGGAGTTGGGGATTCAAATATTTGGTTTATTTACTTCACAGCTATTAATTACAGTATATACATTTACAGAGCAGTTATTCATAATATTGATAAATTCATTCGAGTTCACAGTATATTATTTGTGAGAGAGGAGGCCACAACCGTTTTCTTCGGTGTTTTTCAACGGGCTCCCTTTCTGTTCTGTCCAGGGAGATGCGGTCTCTTTCTGACACCTTGAATTACATACGGCTCGTGGGCGGAGTGGGGTTTTCTCACTGTCAAATGTTGCTGGGGCGATGACAGCAGACAGGATACCGCAATGTTTAGGGGTACACGTTTGCATAGGAATGTTGTTATCCTATTCTTAAAAAGAAGCCGATTTTCAGATGTGTGACCCGAAAAACATCACAATATGAATACTTTACAAATATATACGTCAGTAAAATTATTCAAATGAGTCTCTTAAAAAAGCAAACTATAACTTATTTTTAAGAAATACTTGCTTGCGTCATATCATATTGTTTAATGACAAGTTAGCTTCATTTGATTTACTACATGCATCTGGAAAGAAAAAAAATCCAGCCACACAAAATGTTTCCTTGAATGATTTCCAATACATTTGCTCGAAACGAATTTCGATTCAAATGTGAATGAATAAATAATTCAATCGGAAATATCTCCGGTTGCACGTCATTCATAAAAAATGCACTGCGTACAGATGTTTCTTTAGAATTTGTTACATAGAAATAATTAAGAGCAGATTTTTTTATAATTTACTCCATTCAACAACATGCGACAATCCTTTCATTCGTATTATTTTTATTATGAACTTATTTTTAACTAATGAATATGAATTCACATAATTATAAAATTATTGTCTTTTTTTATTAGCATAATAATATTTCATTTACTTTCATAAAACCACAATTACTAATATAAAACAAGTAATATAAAAAAATAGTTTTTAAGTCAATTCCTACTTAGATCAACAACTAAAAATTTTATTTTAGCTACTTTTTATTAAATAGTTACAATTAATATAAATATGTATACACATAGCACAGAATCACAACATTAAGTGGTAATTAGTTTTTTAATTATCATTAAAGTTTCGTATTGTCCTTTTAATTTCAGTCCAACTGAATGCTTTAACACGTGAGAAAAAAACCTTTTCAAGTTTTGACACAAGTCGTCAAAATGGTCGCTAAGTCGCCAACGTGGCTGTATTTGTAATTCTTTAAATAATTAGTTTTAATCAATTAATTTGTATTAATTATAATTAAATTATTATATTGTCATCCAAAATGATCCTGTATATAAAATTTCAGCTCAATTCAGCGCTTTAAAATATATTTTATTAACGATTGAAAATTCCCACCAAGATAAATAAATAAATATATAAATAAATAAATATATAGACAGTGCGAGCTAATAGTAGGAATTGAATGAATCTAATTTTTTTTGCGTTAATTTTATACATAAAAGATACTTTAAGAATATTTTAATTTTGATCAGTTTCCTAGTTCACTATCGAATGTTTGTGTCTTATTTAGAAAAATTACTTTTCTTGTCTGAGTTATAAATGAAATCAGAGTGCTAAAAGATCGATAAATCATATATGTTTCGTTTGCAGTCCTTACATATGAATAGTTGAAAAGGTGTGGACGTAATCATCAATCATGATGTTTACGTGTTTACGAAAACACCAAACTTGATCAACCATAAATTTTGTTCAAAGAAAATATCTGCTTTTGAGTAATTTTAACATAATACACACATTTATCTTCAATTTCTGTGTTTACCTGTATGGATTTAAAGTAAATCAATCTAATGTAAATCGAACATCCGGGTCTTTTTTTTTTATTTATAACTAAAATATTTATACATAACTTAAAAGGATGAAAATTTCTAATCCTAGAATTGAAATAATTAGATTAGTAACTTTTCTTCCCATACTACAAATTTAACACTATGAATTACAATAAAAATTTTAACCTTTCTCAAAATATTTTCTACAAAATTATTTAAAATGCATCTTTTTGTTAAAACATCTACGAAAAATGTGATGATAAATACCTCAGGTATTTATGCTTTCCCGCAAAGCATATACAGTCGGACCTCTATATAACGAAGACTCTAAATCCCGAAAAAAAGTTCGTTATGTGGAAAATTCGTTATTTTGAGGTTTATCTTACAATTTTCTTTGTAAACCACATAGAAAATATTTTAAATTCATAAACACTATACATTAAAAAAGAAGTTATTCGCACCTTTTTGTAGATTAATATATATTTATTTTATATATCTAACCTGTCAAAAAAAAGAAAGAAAAACTACAAGAAAAGTTTCTTGATGCCTTCATCCACTTCCTGAAGAATTAAATTTTTTTTCTGATGCTCAAGCGTTTTGACATTTTCGAGATACAAGAAACGAAGTTACCAATACGACTGATCAATACTACAAATGAACGGATACTAGTTCAAGGGTACGAGACTCCACTAAGGTAGAAAGGGGATGAAGATGTTTCCAGTGAACTGGACAATGGAAGTTAAAAGTTGCACTTCTTGAATTAAATGCCCAGAATTCTCTGTTGCTCTCGGCGAGTTAGGTGCCTAATAAAACCAGTTCAAGATTTATGACCACCATAAAATGTGCTAAAAGAGAGAATAACTCGAAATGCCCAAAAATACTTCAAAAATAGGGTGGAAAAAAATTGAATCACAAGAGAAAAAGTTCAAGAAAATGCACTTCGCTAATGTGAGGTTATTTTATGAAGAAAATCGTTAAATGTTCTTGGTTCCAGGAAAAAGTTCGCTATATAGAAAAATTCGTAATACAGAGGTTCGTTATAGGGAGATTCGACTGTATTTTTACATTTATCATTTTAGTTTAAAGTATCCGCCTTCGTTCAAAAACTTGATTTTGAAAAAGCGTACAAACAAATAATTTTTTTTAAATATATAGTGTCACTTACATTAAAATATAAGCATAAAATCGTTTTCGGAATACTATTACAATAAAAAAAAATTTAAAAGTGATATTTTGCCAAAAAAGAAACATAAATCCCCTATTTTCAAACCGTCCTCATTTTATGAAAAATAACTCCATAATAATAATATCCTGCCTATGCACAGGGCCTGAACAAGGATTTTTGAAATACATAATTATGAAGCAAATTTATCCATATTTTAAGACACCACAGTGTAAAACATTTTAACAAAAAAGTACAGATTATACTTTCAATTAGTAGTAACTCTAAAAATAATCTGAATTTTTTAAAAACCCTAGTTCAGGGTCTATGGAGAAGTCTAAGCTACATATAGGCAAAATATTATTTTAAAAGAAACATTTTTCATAAAGGAGAATGTTTTGAAAATATGTAATTCTATGCTCATTTTTTGCTAAAATATTGTATTCGAGTTATTTTCTATTGTAACAATATTCTGAAAATAATTTTATGCGTAAATTCTAATCTAAGTGACACTAAATATTAAAAAAGTATATTCGTTTCTACGCTTTTACAAAACTACCGTTCCGAACGTATTGGATACCTTAAAACATCAATGTAAGATAACATGCAACATCTAGATTAAATACTTCATACACATGTATTTAAAACATTCTAATAGAATAAAGTTCTTTTTTTAAAGAAATATTTTCTAACTTTTTATTTATATTTTTATTAAATTTACAGACAAATAATAAAAAAAAATTCTCCTATTAAGTATCTATTAAAAAGAATTACGGGAGAAAAAAAATTCATTTTAGAGAAGCCAAAATCATCCGCTTTCTTCTTTTTTTTTTCTTCAGACTTTCGAACTTTTCATAAACAATTCTTGAACATTAAAAGAACTTTCGTATATTACTTAAAGAAGTCGGATAAGAAAATAACAACTTTCACAATATCCGAATATCGTAATTTTCTCATAAATTGTGACCAGACTCATAAAATTTCTTCTGGCTTCATTAAGAAATTTGTTTTTATGCTTACGTTTCTATTTGTTTTCAGGCGCCTTTCGGATGAAAAAGATTTATAAAAGCCGATGTAAACTCCACAAAAACTAATGAAAGTTTTCAATTTCGCTAAAATCTTTTTTTCTTGCTTTCTTTCAGTAAAAAATAAGGATGACAAAAGTTTAATTTTCAAAATGAATGTTGAAAACCAATGATTACTTTTCATGCTTTGATATGACGAAATTTTAATCAGTATCAATGAAGTCAATGTTTCAATACAGCCATATCTATTGTTAATAATCAAGACAGATATTATGCATGTTTACTAGCTTTTAATTAAGTTTATAAGCTATTTTAGTTCATTTTTTATACATTAAAGTGTTTATTGTTTATAATCGAAATTCATATAAACTTTCATAAAATACAAAGTAAATAACTTCATTTATATAGGATTTAGCTTTTATCCGCATGTTCTTGTTTGATTATATACTGTTTTTAAGTAATAGATATCTAAATCCTAACCTTAAGCTTTCGATTGTATTATAACTGTTGGGTTGAGACGAGTGAACTATTTTTTCTGGCGGAAGGATAACTGTGTGTTTCGCCCACGCGTTTTTTCCCACCTCCTCCCTCGCATTCCTTCTACGGGGAACACCCTGATCATACGCTGTGTGCAGTGGTCATATTCATTTTTTGCTGTGTGCCATTTTCGTTATCGTTTGTCAGTAAATTGTGTTGTTCAGAAAGCTGTGAGTAAATCATTTTACAAAAAGAACAACATAAGCATTCTCATAGATCTCGCCTCTTGATTTAAAAAGGACAGGACTTAAATTTCTAAAACAAGAGTGTAATTATATGTACGCCCCCGTACCTGCAACCCATTCTTAACAACATGCCTAAAGAACTTTCCAAATTTCAAGTCTGTAGGTGTAATAGTTCAAAAATAGAGGTTTTTTAATGTATAACGCATCCTCAACCCCTTAAGAGTCAAGGTTCAGAAAACCCGTTTTAACATATCTCAACACAACAAAAGAAACATGCTTATCAAATTCCAAGTATTTAAATCTAACAGTTCCGGGAATCTCATGAATTAGAGAGTGTGAGTCACTTTATTTGATATATTTGAAGATATATTTTATTTGAAATAAGAGAGATACTCGGACTGATAAATGAAAATTTACACAAAATTGCTTATACCAATTAATGGTTCCTAGTTATTTTAAAGAGATTTTCAAATTCCTGAAAGTGAATTTCAAATATACATTTGAAATTCTCTAAAAAACTAAAGAGATAACCGGGAAAAAATGATAAAAATGTTTGGAAACTATTTGTCCACAGCACTGTATTTAGTAACTATCATCGTCATTAAAATCTGCAGTACTCGTATAGTATCGTTTATTGAGTAAACTTTTATGTGATAGCAAATCTTATATCTACGATGTTTGGAGTAATATTTCTGAAGACCAAATTTTTCCTCATATTAATCCCATTCTTTAGTTTAAGAAATGGATTTTCTGTAACTGGAATTCCTCAATTATCCTTTTATCAGACTATTCATAAGTTAATATATATTTTTCCTATATGCCTTTATTTTTTGACGGAGAAAATTCAAGGAAAACAGGTGATTTTTTAAAAAAAACATTCAAAGCAAAAAAATACTGCTGATTGTAAGAAATAAAAAAGGGAATGAATATTTTACATGTATAATTTTTTTATTTCAATTACTGTATTTTTTATGTAGAAACTTTTTCAGTAAATAAAGTTAGATACAGTGTAAGAATTTTAAAAAAGTGCTTTTTGCTTAATTATAAAAAATAATTGCTTGTTTTTTACTTCACTCACTAATTGTGACATCCTGTCTCTTAGATTTCACGCAATTTTACTTTTTGAAGTTTTACTGTTCTTTAAAATGCTGAAAGATTTTATATCTGTTTCAGTAAAAGTTCTTGGAACTACTAAGTTGTCGAACAAATATGTTCAATAAAAAAAAAATTTCAGAATCTTGCGATTTCTGCGTACGAGAAAGCAGGAAAAGTTTGAGAGTCTTCGTTTATTATATAGTAAAAATATCAAGTATAGACACTCAAAAGAAGCAGCCATAAATGATCCACTTAAAAAAAATAAATTTTGGTAGAATATCACTGGTAAGAAAAAATTCTCTGAAATAAAAGTTGGCCTATACTTTTGAGTACTCATCATAGTGAGCTGTATAATGCAAAAAAATTCAAAAGCATTTGCGTGCAGTTTTAAAATAGTGCGCGAAAAAATCCAAATAAAATATGATAAAAAATATACTGATTTTATGCTTGTAGATTTTTACAAATATGTGTGCTTGTCAGATTAAGAGATATACTCGAATATATGCATCAGGAAATTTTAGGATAAACCCTACAAATTTTATTTTAGATTTAACTCATATTTTTAGAAGATTTATTCTAATGCAAAGAAAAAAACTCTCCTCG
>BMAV01022754.1:180400-196306 GCA_019973955.1 Trichonephila inaurata madagascariensis
TTGTGTGTGTGTGTGTGTGTGTGTGTAAGATTAAATAAATTTCCAATGACTCATAACAATTTTTCTAATATGTATTCTTTTTATATCTAAATCCATAAGAAAAGTTCGATTTTCCGTAAGCTATCACAAAAATAAATTATCGTTAATTCCATATACAGTGAAATACGCTTAACGTGACAACGCTTAAGACGAAATATCGGTTAACGCCAAACAATACAACAATCCCGATAATTTTAATGCATCTTTTTCTGTTAACACGAAACAAAAATCGCTTACCACGAGCACATTCCCTTTTGGGAATGAACAAAATACGGAAAGCACCAGCCGGATTGAACTGTCCTACTGTATTATCGGAAGAATTCGTTGCAGTAGATGATGATAATGAGTGTATAGCCTCAATCACGGCAGACAAAGACATTTTGGAGTTTGTTCAAAGTTCAAAAAATATCCCGACAAAAATTAAATTAATAATGCAGTTCCTATTTGAACGTCATTTGAAATAAGGAACATCATGAAAAGAGTTTTTAGGTGCTTATACGCGCATTCCAATGGTGAAATGAATTACAAAATTAACGACATTGAGCAATTTGATGCTAAAAATAGACAATACAAAGAAAAATATCAAATTATTCTCCAAAAACGCAATAAATGTTTCGTTTTACAAAACATTTGAAAATTTTACATCAAATTTCATTAAGGTCTTATGAATATTTCTGTTTATTTGATTTTTATTTAACACATGTATATATACATATGTATTTAAATAAAATTAATTAAAATATACATGGTGCTTGTTGTTTTTTTTTCAAAAATTTTTAACACGAAAAAAGTATTTCAGCCCCCTCGGATTCGTGTTAAACAATTTTTACTGTAAATCTTGTGATGTTTAAGATATCCGACTACGTTCGGAACCGTGATTTTGAAAAGCGTATAAATGGATAATATTTATGATATTTAGAGTCACTTAGATAAGAAAATGTATATAAAATTGTTTTAAGAATAATATTGCAATAAAATATTATTTAAGTACAATATTTTGACAAAACATGAACATAGAATGACCCATTTTCAAAATATTCTCCTTTTGTGAAAAATACTTCTATTATAATAATATTTTGCCTGTATATAGCTCAGACGTATGTACAGAGGCTCAACTAGAATTTTTGAAATATATGACTTAGACGTGGGTTTATCCATGTTATACTACAACAGAGGGGAGAAATTTTAAGAAAAAAACGCCGATAATTATTTTAATTGCTTGTAACTGTGACCATAATGCGAATTTTTCAAAAAAAATAGTTCAGACTCTCTGAAGAAGTCTTTACTTTATGTAAGAACACACACACACAAAATACTATTATTTTAGAAGTATTTTTTATAAAAGAAGAACATTTTCAAAAATGGTTATTCTAAGTTAATTTTTTGCCGAAATATTGTATTTAAATAATTTTTTTTGTCAAAATGTCCTTAAAACAATTTTATGCATATATTCTGATCTAAGTGACACTAAATATCATGAAAATTATCCATTTATGCCTTTTTTTTTTTAAATCACGGTTCCGAACGTAGTCGGATACCTTAAATATAAGTATCAATAGTAATCTGCCAGGTAAAAATAAAAAAAAAATTATTTTAAACAGCATATGACTACAATTAAATTATTTTATGGAGGAATGTTTTGAGACAACTATTTCATCTCAGCAACATGCATAAATAAAAACCTTAACACTTTCAATACTTCATAACGTTCTTCAGCTGTCAAAAAAAATGTGTGTAATATTTATATTTATAAACATCATTATATTAAAATAAGATGTCGACACACGCCCTATTTGTCTATTCACGATAAGGCCAACGCCCGCTCGGGTAAAAGTTTTCAGTTTTGACAGGAAAAGAAATTCGTCCCCTTTCACTCCAAGGGAAATGATGCGAAGTGAGTAGAAAAGGATGTAATTAATGAAAACGTTCGCGTGGTCAGATTTGAAGGGTAAAAAAAGACAAGAAATTTGGATACAGAATTCGTTAACGCTGTGCTCTTTATAAGGAAATCCTTAGATATTACGCACTTTTTCATATGACCTTGATGGAAGAAGATTAGATTTAAAACAGATGTGGTTCGATATGATTTTCGACAGAAGGGGAATTTTCTCTTTGTTTATATTTCGAATAAATCTGCGCACGCACGAAGCCTGGCTTGGAAGTTCTCAATCATCTCAAGATATTTTTTTAGTATTATTAAATTTTGTTGTCGTTTACAGCATTAGGTCTTCCGTCGTCAACACCAGCCATTGTGAACATAACATTTACCATAAGGAAATTCGAATTTCCTATTTAAATTTAGATCAGTGAATGGATTTTAATGCAATGAAAGAGTTTAAAGTAATGACGGTTTCTCTAACATTACATTTTTTTTTTTTCACTTAGATCCTGAAAGTATGTCACAAGGATCTGAAAACCCTCTCAAATGTATCATTGATATAGAATTAATACAGAGATAGAAAAATTTTATGCAGAGGAAATAATATAAAAAATTTGAAAAGGTGGTTTTTTGCTCGTTTGGATAGTATATAGCGAAAATCGCTTAACCCTTTATCTACCGATGGTACTTATAAGTACCACTCACTTTAAAATTACGTAGAATAATCATTTTTACGAATAGTCTGATGATACTTAGCAGGAATATTCTATTAAATCCACTCTTCCAAGATATATGGCAGCACGGATTTTATGATGAGTGTTTTAGCGGGGAAAGTGAATAGTTTTATAGCAGAAATTGCATTTTCAGTTGACGGCGTTATCAGTGGATTGCGAAGATAGTCATTTTTTTTCCGAAAAAATAGTTAATGTCAAAAGATAAGTGTCTTATATTTTTTGTATGTTAATTAAGTCCTTAGAAAACGATTTGACTATTTACTTTAAGTGAACAGCCTGTATAATTAATTTTACAGTTGAATATATATACTTAATTAATTAATTAGCTCTAACGGATTAAATTTTCCAAAGTTGAGTATTTTTTGTTTATGTATATCCTTTAATTTTCAGTGTAGTGATTCAAAAAAAAAGTATTGCATGAAAAAAACTGCAATAAATCATAATGATGTAGATAAAGGGTTAACAGAAAACTGAAAGGACTGAAATATTTTTTCTTGTTAAAAGAATTTCGTGTTAAAAAATATTGCAAAAGCAAACATTTTTTCAACAAAATTAAGTATAGTAGAGTATATTTTATTTATATAGATATGTATATATGCATGTATTTAATAAAAATAAATTAAAGAAAAACATTCATAAGAACTTAATGAAATTTAATACAAAATTTGCAAGTTTTTTAAAAAACAAAACATTTATTGAGTCTTTGGAAGATAATCTTTCTTTGCATTGTCGTCCTTAGCATCAAATTTTCAACAAATGCTTAAATGTCGTCCATTTTGTTATTCATTTCACCATTGGAATATGCGTCTAAATAACTGCGCATACTTTTCATGATGTTCTTCATTTAGGATGACGTGGGAACAGGAGCTGCATTACTCATTTTATTTTCGTCTTCGAAATCTGCCTCAATGATATTTTTTGAGTTTAAATAAACTCCAAAATGACTTTGTCTGCCGTAATTGGGACTGTACACACATTCTCATCTTTTACTGAGCGAATTCATCTGATGATACAGTAAGACTGTCCAATAACACATAACAAACATTTCATTAAGTGTTCATTCCCGGAAGCGAAGTGTTTTCGGGTTAAGACAGTGCTTCTCAAACTTTCAATACTTGCGACCCAATATTCAATCATAATTTTCATCGCGCCCCCTCCATACAATAACAATGTATTGAATTCGATAATACGATACTTTGACGCTAAAGCTACTGTACAACTTTAACATATTAAGCGCTTCCGGTGTATAAAAACGTCTCACTCAGTCAGTGTGTAAATTGCCCCGGACGTATATATACGTCTTTCCGAAAAACGATCTTTTCTGATCACTGCTATGTATAAAATTATTCCGAAGGCTTTGGAATGCAATAAAATGAGCTTGACAGGGTTTGTGAAGGATTTACTTATTTCAGATGATTTTCTTATTTATTCCCTGTCTCCTCTCCCCCCAATACCCCACATATGTTTGTATACGTGCAAAACGGTGGCTTTGAGGAGCGAATCGCGAAACTTTTAATCGGTAGTTAAGGGATTAATTAGAAACCGTACAAATTATCAAGATAATCGCTTACGTTCGCATATAATTTTCTATATGAAAATTATATGCGAAGCCTGTGGGGTCACTGGTAATTATTAAACTTATCCTTAGTATTGTTAAATTAACTATAAAATGCATTCAGCAGTACTTATACATTTATAAGTGTATCACATCAGTGCAAATGTTGTTTATATTAATTTTTTATTATGTCAGAATGTATTTTGTTTACTTTTAATAAATCAGTAATTTTTTAAAAATAATCTTTTGTTTTTTCGACTTTTCAATATGCTCGCGCCCCCCTCCTAGGGTTATCACTCAACCTAGTGGGGCGCGCCCCACAGTTTGAGAATCGCTGGGTTAAGAGATTTTCGTTTCGTTTTAAGAGAAAAGAAATGCATGAAAATGCATAGTAGTTTGTCGGGACCGTTGTATTATTTAATGTTAACCGATATTTCCTCTTAAGCGTTTTCTCGTTAAACATATTTTACTGTACTTCATTGAATTAAAATTGATGTCTTACTAAGAGTTTGAGATGGTAAGATGAATTTCATTAGGATTAATCATTGCGTTCACAAATTTAAAATAATCGATAGATGGGAACTTACTTGTCTCATGGCCATTTGGAATTCTTGAAAATAATTTTTCCTCCTTTTGGATTGCTAATTACTTTTCCGAAACTAAGACTCTTTTGCATTTATTTTAATAAAACGTGTTTTTCTTCATGCTTATTAATTTATTAAAATGGATTCGCAAGGACAAAAAAAAGGTTTCTGTTTCTTTATTTTCTCACTTCCATTTTTATATAAAATACTTTAATGCCTATTTATAGTGATTTGCCTGTGTAACTTTTCAGAACATTAAGAAAAAAAATTTCAAAAATTCTTTCTGAATTCAGATTTAACCTTTTTTCCTTACTCCTTCATATTCACTATTTTTCTATAAATATAAATAAAATAGTCTAGTTTTGAGATAATCATTATTATCAGTAAATATTTCTGAGATTAACATTGTAATCTTGAATTCAAAGTAGCTGATAGCTCTTTTCAGGTTTATTACTTTTCCTAAATGAGAAAGTGAACGTATTTTTCAACAAAATGACTTTACTGTGACGTCTGTGACCCCAGTGGTCACAGAATCTGTAGAGAATCAAAATCTTTACTTTGGTGTGTGTGGAAATTAGGAGAGTGGCGTTCAGACTCATGTGTCGGGGGGAAGGAATAAACAAGATCTTTCTATTGCATTCCAAAGCCTTCGGAATAATTTTATGGATAGCAGTGACAGAAAAATCATACTTCAGAAAGACTTATAAATACGTCCGGGGCAATTAACGCATTGGCTGAGTGAGACGTTTATATACACCGGTAGTTTTATATAAATTTCCCTTTTATATTTCTTACCCATGTTGCAATTTTAAGGGTCGGTGTAGTGTATATTGACATAAAATAATATTTTACACATGGTTTTACAGTATTTTATTATATTCCTTAACCATGTTGCAATTTTAAGGGTCGATGTAGTGTATATTGACATAAAATGATATTTTACACACGGTTTTACAATATTTTTATTAAATATGATTCCAGATATCTTCTAACAATGTAAGAGAAATAAAGTATATAAACTTTCCTTAACACCCTTTTTTTAAATTTTCTTTTATCCCTTTCTTCAGTGTATTAAGATCAGTTTGTTCCAGTACAATGGAAGTTCAATTTGCAAATGAATTGTTGCTGTATAATGTTCAAATCTTATTTCTCTCATAACTGAAAAATTCATATTTAGTAAAATTTCCTACAATTTAACTTATATTAATAATTGTTGATAATCTGACAATAAGGAACATATCTTTGATATTAGATTTGGACGCAAACAGTGACATCCTAATTTTCAAACATTTTGTGAATAACAATGGTTAAAAAATTTAGTATATTACATTTTCGAGACATGACGAAACTGAAAATTTCTCAACCATAAATCCTAGTATTTTCAGGATTCTATTTTTTAAATCTGATAGATAAATATTTTATATGAAACCAAGCAAACCAAAATAGCCAAATATCTTAATATTTTTAATGTATTGTTAAAGAATATTTACGTGGATGATTGAAGAATGCTAGGGAAAACAGTTCCTCATCGAATATGAATACAAAACTCATTATAAATCAATCCCTGTCGCATTAATAATGTTTTAAAATGCTTACAGATGTAGTAAAATGGCAGATGGTGAAATGTATGACATATCTATAGTTCCATACCTGTCAAAATACATATGTCTTCATTCTCGATGAGATGCAAACATCTGCCAAAAGCATATCTACTTTTATGAAGCAATTTTACAAAATATTTTTATTAGACCTTACTTTTGTGTGTGTGTGTATCAAAATGAGTATCCTTAAAGCAGCTTTCGATATTCGATTATTTATGGAACAGTTTTTTTCTCCTACCTGTAATTTCAGTGGGAATGAAACTTCTAAATAAAAAATAGAACTATTTAATAATTCTACGTTTTAGTTAGTAATACATTAATGCTGCTTATCTGATAATTGTTATTAGTTAGCCCCCTGACTAAAATAAAATTTTCAATTTCTAAATTCCAACTTAAACCAAGATTTTGATCAATTCATTCGAATCCCTTTTATTGGTAATTTCTATAAGTTAAATCAAAGAAAAAATTTAAAGATAGATATATAAATGTGTATAGACTTTTAAGAAGTTGAAAAACCTAAAAAAAGAAAATAAAAATATCCCGAAGCTTTATTTCAAAGCATTAAATTCTTTGTTATCTGTTAGTGAAAGATTAGAAATCTTTTGACATAAATTCTGTTTCGGTACAGTTTACTTGTGTTACTTTATAACGATTTCCGTTTGATGCTTTTGCAACATTTTTATTTCTTTGAAGTATCACAGAAATTTTCTCCCTCGTTATGACATCAGAAACGAGATAAAAATTATGTTAACATATTGTATGATATTTGGTTCATGTCACAAATAATATTTTTCAGATTGGATTTAACAGATAGATAAATCATAAAAATCGATTAAAAGAAGTTGATTCTCCCGTAGTTGTGCGTATTTCTTAATATATCTATAACGGTATTTTCTTGAAGTAGAACCTTTATGTATATATATATTATATTAAATTTCACTATAGATCTGTTATGATTGCAACATCTGTGCTGGCACCTACTCTCCAAACTTCCACACCACGCTCTCATCATGAGGATTTGACATGCATCATTCCCTCTATTTATTGGAATCGGGGCTCGATAATAAATGGATCCAGTTGATACATACCTTATGACGACATAATTTACATTGTCTCCTAGACTTACATTGTTCTGTATGGGCATAATCATTCACGAACGGAAGGTCTTAACCCAGTACTTCTCAAAGTTTCAATATTCGCGACCCAATATTTAATCATAATTTTCATCACGCCCCCCTCATACAATAACAATGTATTGAATTCAATAATACTATATTTGATGCTAAAACAACAATACGACTTTAACCTTTTAAGTTCCACCGGCGTATATAAACGTCTCACTCAAGTGTGCTAATGGCACCGGACGTATATATACGTCTTTTTGAAGTACGATCTTTTCTGTGCAATTTTATCCATAAAATTATTCCGAAAGCTTTAGAATTAATTAAAAGGACCTTGAAGGTGTTTGCGTTGAATTTACTCATTTCAGAGGCTCTTTTTGATTGTTTTTATTTATTCCTTTACTCCCCGTAACTTTTAACCGGCAGTTAAGGGATTTATTATAAACCGTACAAATTATCAAGATAAGTGTTAATTTTTGTATATAATTTTATATATGACAATCCCATAGGTCACTGGTAATTATTAAACTTGTTCTTAACTTAGTATTGGTAAATTAATTATAAAATATATTGTGTGTAGCACTGATATATTTATAAGTGCAATACTCAGTGTAAATGTGTATTTTATTTTTATGTCAGAATGTATTTTGTTTGTTTACTTTTAGTAAATATTACTTTTATAGTAAATATTACTTTTAGTAAATATTACTTTTAGTAAAATAATCTTTTGTTTTTGACTTTTCAATAAGCTCACGCCCCCCCCCCCTTGTAGAGTTGTTACGCTCCCCAAGAGGGGTGCGCTCCACAGTTTGAGAAACGCTGTCTTAACCTATAAAAAAATATTGGTGCAATATGGATGGGATGTAATCGTATTTCATCAATTGAGTGATTGAATATTAACGTCGCACTGTTCAGCTACAAGAGGGCTTTTGGCGACGAGCCACGTAATTTTGAACCATGATCAAGCGACGTGGACGTTACCTAAGCTTGCAATTTTCAAAAAATTTGTAAAAAAATTTGTTCAAAAAAATTTGTAAAAATAAATTTTTGAGTTTTTTACAAAAAGCTCATTTCAGTATATATATAAGATATCATTATAAATATATTATAAAAAATTTACATACCTGTGAACAGTAGTTTCTCAGAAAAGGTGCATCGAACATCAAAATTTACATTTCGACATGAATTGATTTTAATGTATACAGTGAGACTTCTAATCGTCTAGAAAATTAAAAAATAAAAGGCTCAATTTACAATAAAATATACATGCTTTGGTTTATATCAGACGTTCACAACTTTTAAGCAAAAACGAAGTACTTTGTTTACATTTTTTACGTCATTCAAATGGGCGTGGCCTAGTTTCAACGATTATTTAAAAATAGGTTTTAAGAGCTTCTAATTACCCTAGAGGTTAAAGTAAGGTATTTTTAGAAAGGTTAAAATCTATACAATTTAAAAATGTAAAAATCTCAAATTGTCAAAAAAAAATATGATTTTAGCTTTCTAACACCCCTTAAAAACTTTTTTCCTGAAGTATTGTTTACTTTCGTCTTCGACCTCATCTAAAAATAATTTGTATCTATATATACGTGAAAAATTTTATCCCTACTCACTTGAATTCGACTTAACGCGGTTATCAATCAGTCCCACCTACGCGTAAATTCGGGGTATTACAGTAACATAAACTTTTCCTATGATATCTTGATTATAACTGATAGCTGTTAACTGGTTTTAGGACCCAGAAACTAGCTCGATTAAATCGTTCTGGAAGTTGCTTATCTTAAGCAGTTGCAAACATTGAACCTTTTTCACCCACAGTGAGATATCAGTTCTTTTTTGCTATTAAGAATACATAGATATCTTCTCAGTGTATCTCATGACATCCAAGCTTTATTAGAGCATTTCAACCTTCCTATTAACTACGAAATAACACTTTTTGACGTACTCATTACTGCGGCAAATTGAGTGACATTTCACACAGCTTCGAGTGACTCAACTCCCTAGAATCGCAATTATATTCCAACTGGACATTTTCCATTTCATATTTGCTGCACAAGATGGAATTTAATTGAACGGCTTTCAAAAGCACAAATAATGATATTCTGTAGATATTTCCCACTTTGAAATTATGATTGATTGAATAGATTGTGTGGATTGTCTTTTATGTAGATGAGAGTAGCGCAAACTCTTGGAAAGCTCATTTTACATAATTCAGTGGCATTGTTTGCGCTTGTATAATACTGTCCATATACATATACAATGAAAAATGTTCAACGCGAAAACGCTTAAGATGAAATATCGGTTAAGGTATCCTACTACGTTCGAGACCGTGATTTTAAAAAAGCCCATAAATGGATAATTGTCATGTTATTTAGTGTCACTTAGATTAGAATACATGTATAAAATTGTTTTAAGGACATTTTGACAAAAAAAAATTATTTAAATACAATATTTTGGCAAAAAATTAACTTAGAATAATCTTTTTCTCAAATGTTCTCCTTTTGTTAAAAATGCTTCTATTACAATAATATTTTGCCTGTATATAGCTCAAACCTCTCTACAGAGGCTCAACTAGAATTTTTGAAAAATTCACATTATTTTCAGAGTTCCCACCAATATTATTAACTATCGGAGTATTTTCTTAAAATTGCTCTCCTCTGTTATCGTAAAATATGGATAAAACCACTTCTTATATATTTCCAAAATTCTAGTTGAGCCTCTGTAGAGAGGTCTGATTATAATAAAAGCAGTTTTCACAAAAGAAGAACATTTGGAAAAAACATTATTCTAAGTTAATTTTTTGCCAAAATATTGAATTTAAATAATTTTTCTTTGTCAAAATGTTCTTAAAATAATTTTATACATGTATTCTAATCTAAGTGACACTAAATATCATGACAATTATCCATTTATGCGCTTTTTTAAAATCACGGTTCCGAACGTAGTCGGATACCTTAACGCGAAAAAATACAATGGTCTCGATAAATTATTAAATATTTTCATGGATCCCCCCCCCTCTCAACACGAAAAGAATTCATTTCTGGGAATGAATAAAATACGGAAAATATACCAGTCGGATTAGACTGCCTTATTGCATTATCAGAAGAATTCGTTACAGTAGATGATGATGATAAGGAGTGTACATCCCTAATTATGAAAGACATTTTGGAGTTTGTTCAAAGATCAAGAAATATCATTGATACATATTCCAGAGACGAAATGAAAGGAATAATGTAGCTCCTGTTCCCACGTTATCCGTAATAAGGAACATCATGAAAAGTGTGCGCAGTTACTTAGACATATATTTTCCAACGGAGGAATGAATAAAAAAATGGACAATAGCGAACAGTTTGTTGACAAATAAAAAGCTAAAAAAGACGATGCAATGAAATATCAGATTACTTTACAAAAACTCAATAATATTTGTTCTTATTTTTTAAAAACTTGAAAATTTTGTATTAGATTTATTTAATTCTTTGTGGATGTTTTTGTTTCATTGATTTTTATTAAATACATGCATATATGCACATCTATGTAAATTAAATGTACTCTAATAAACTTAATTTTGTTAAATGAATGGTGCTTTATTTTTACAATATTTTTTAAAACGAATTTTTTTTAACCAGGAAAATACTTCAGTCAACTCAGTTTCGTGTTAAACGATATTCACAGTATATAAACCAGGGGTGGGCAGACTTTTCCAGGGTACGGGCTACTTCTAATTTTTTCAAGGTGTTGCGGCCCAACCCAGTGGTTTAGATGTGGTGAGCTAAGAAAAAGGTCTGCAATATTTATTATAACATAAGGGGACTTGTGGTACCCCAAAAATGACCGACCAATCGGTTTTTTTTTTTTAATTTTTATTTAATCTTATTCTTTGCATTATTATCTTTCGATTGATATACCATTTGTGCAAGTCGGAAAGTTAGAAGTTGAATAAAACTTCGTTTGAATGCTAATTAGGCAATTCGGCCACGCCCCCTTCTTAGAAAAAAAAGCTAAAAAAAGCGTTATGATAAAAAAAATCTATTTTGTTAAGAGAAATAATAACTGTAAAAAATGAATGTGTAATATAAAAAGCAGAATATTTCTGAGGCAATACAATAATGTAATTTTTCTTCTGTGTGAAATGTGTGCATGTAAAATTTTTGAATTAAGGCATTTTATATTAATAATTTCATAATTTCAGCTCTTATTCCTGATATATTTCTCATACAAAAGTAATACTTCAATATTATGTGAAGAAAGAAACTAAACTTTCTGTCATGACAGAAAAAAAAATTTTTTAACACTTTCTTAAATTTTCTTGTGCAATTAATACCTTCTTAAAATTGATCATTTATAAAAATATATGGGTTGAAAAAATACGAAAATGCAATTATTTTAAAGAAAAATATATAACTAATATCTTAAAGTGGTATTTTAAGTTTATTTAAGCTTATTATAATTTTTTTTTCAGAATTATAAACTTTAAAGTGGTTTTTCTCAGTTTGTTTTTCGAAACATTAGTGCGTTCAAAATGCTACTCCTTCCACAACTATTTACCAATCATTTCCATTTTATTCCTGTGTGTTGCATATAAAACATGTAACAAAATTAGGGATCCATTTTGGTGTAAACTGAATAATTTTTTTAAAAAAAATTAAAATGTAAGAGATATTGGCTTTTTCGTTGATTTTTAGCATGCATATCAACATTTTATTTTTTTTTCACAAAAACGAATTAAGTTGTTGTAAAATCGATCCCTAAAGTTGTTTATAACATCCATGAGAATATTGAAAAAAATTTCAGGTCAAAAAGTTAATAATTACAGAAGGAGTAAGATTTTAAAATTTTCTAAATTTTCTTCAAAAAATTTAAATTTTTAAAATTGTGTGAATAATATGTAAGCTTATTATAATTTTTTTTTCAGAATTATAAACTTTAAAGTGGTTTTTCTCAGTTTGTTTTTCGAAACATTAGTGCGTTCAAAATGCTACTCCTTCCACAACTATTTACCAATCATTTCCATTTTATTCCTGTGTGTTGCATATAAAACATGTAACAAAATTAGGGATCCATTTTGGTGTAAACTGAATAATTTTTTTAAAAAAAATTAAAATGTAAGAGATATTGGCTTTTTCGTTGATTTTTAGCATGCATATCAACATTTTATTTTTTTTTTTTCTTAAAAACGAATTAAGTTGTTGTAAAATCGATCCCTAAAGTTGTTTATAACATCCATGAGAATATTGAAAAAAATTTCAGGTCAAAAAGTTAATAATTACAGAAGGAGTAAGATTTTAAAATTTTCTAAATTTTCTTCAAAAAATTTAAATTTTTAAAATTGTGTGAATAATATGTCAAAAATTTCATCTCGTAACATTTTCTTGAATAGAAACATTATATAAAGTGTTAAAATATAATTTTTTTAATACATAAAAAGAGAAATTAGTTCAAAGGGCACCAAGTCCTCTTAATAAGAAATACGGAATATGTACTTACCTACATAACTAGAATAAAAACAAAACTTACACCTTTAAGACCGCGTTCAAAGCAAAAAGCAAACATTACAATAATAGCTATAAATATAATAATATCAAAAGAAGCATTTATTATCAAATAATTCAAGATACATTAAAAAATTAAACATTTTCAGCTAAAGTTGGTTCTTGTAGTTGTAGTCAGTAGAAGACTTAGTCTGCATACTGTCAGCCAATCTTGAATATTTTGGTATATAATTACTAACTGCTAATCTTCAGGTGATCACCACAAAATGTCTTGGTGGTCCACCAGGTGATCGCGATCGACTTAATGCCCATCCCCGATATAAACGGTAAAACTCAATATATTGAGATTTTATTTCACAAAGAAGAAAACCATAGTCTTTGTTTTCTCAAACATTTATTATTTAACCCCTTACTTAATTATTTTCTAAAAAATTGCCAAAAATGTCCAAGGTTTTTTTTTTATTGCTGAATTTTTTAACTTTATTATATGATTTATTGTATCATATTTCTTATTATAAATTTTGATTATTTATGTCATTATTTTGAATATTTTATTTATTATATAAATCATGATTAAATATAATTCTTATAAATATGGATATTGTCAAGATGTAAGAGTATTCTCAGCTTTTAAGGTGAAGGATTAAAAGACATATTAACCGGATTATTTGAGGTATTTATATGTTATTTACCTTTATTTAATTCATGATATGTTTGTAATCATCCGTCTCAAATATAAATTGCTTATACATTCAAATACTATAAGTTTGACAAACAGAATGAGGGTCGAAAATTTTCCATTTGTTTCTACTGTGACGGGCTCATCGCGTTTTCTACTAAAAACTCTTCTTGGGTTCTTTGGGGCCGAAAAAGGCAAATTCTTTCCAACCAAATCCAGAAGCGAAACGTGAATATGCAAATTAGAAACTTTTTAAATAGCAGAAGTTTAACGTAAGCGGATGACCTATTGGAAAGTGATTATGCTAGTCTGGTTTAAGAGCGTGAACTGAAGGAAGAGAAAAAAGCCATCATTGAGTGTGAAGTTATCCGTGACAGAACGATCAAGTCAAGGTGGATACAATTCCACGCCAGATAAACAAAAGATATTTAGGATCCGAGAGGATTGCGGTTAAACAAGATATTAAGGAAGGATAATTCTAGTATCTATTAGTAACTGTGATATAAACAGAGATTAGGAATAGACGGGAAAGTTAAATATAGTGGTTAAGATCGCGCTTATTTGGTAATACGTATTGTGTGTTTTCTCACCTCAGATCCGCTAAGTTATAATATAAATATTATCATTGTTAGTGTTTAAGTTAAGATCTTAATAAAGACATTTTAAGATCATGGCAACGCCTGGTTCTTCATTCACTCCCACACCTCTAGGTCACGAAGATAACTTAGGAGTAAGGTATCACCCACGGGCGAATACCTCACACAACTTCTCATCAAGTATTTGAAAATATTTAAAATTATTTTAAAATTCACATTCAAATTAATCAATGATCAAGAATTATAAAAGGAATTATCCTAAATTCAGTTTAAAGAAAAAACATTTTTTTAATTCCTTTCATCACTCTGAAATTTAAATTGATTGTTAAAATCAAATGATATTAATAATCTACCAAAGAATTTAACATGACATACATCATTAATTAGTGTTGTTTGTACATACTTGTTATTTTGATTCAACATCCGCACACATTGCGTATTTGTTGCGCTGGTAGCTTGAATATTTCTAAAATCATTATCGTTAGAGCATAGAAAGAGAATAATTATCTCAAGTAAAAACTTCATTATTGTAATTATCATTATTCCTAATGAATTATGTAAAATGAAGACGTCTCTATTCATAAAAAGGAAGTAATTACAATTTCAAAAATAATAATCAATTAAGACTCAAATTACAAATTTTTTTTTTTCTTCTTTTTACCGTCTCATTAAATGCTGCCACACAAAAAATGCTGTTGTAAGAATTTCATTGAAAAAAAAATTGTATTCTCTTGGGTAAAAAAATTACTTGGCTGTTGTTTTTTATCCCCTGTCACTGTTCCACATTATAAGAAAACCTTTAAGCTATTGATTTTGTCTTTTTTAAAGATTTCTTTTCCTCATTCTTCAACTTTTTTTTTCTTTCATCATCGATAAAATCTAGCGACATTCCATGTGACTATCGTCTGTTAGAAAAAAAATTTACAATCTAAACGTTTTTCTATTACTTGGCTTTATAGATTTTAACTAAATTTCTCTGTGGTGTATTCAGAGTTTTTCGTTGAAAGCTTAAATTAAAAGATAATAAATTACAAAGAGTTTTCTGTAATGAAAAATTTCTAAAAATAGATATTTTTTTCTTTATTTTCCATTGTATATAAATAACAGTAAAACTCCATTTTATGTAGCTCTTATTTTAGCTCCTACTGAAAGATTTGTTTTGTTTCTAAGTGAGAAACAAGTGACACTTTTTTTATATATAAGTCTTTTAATAATGCATACTTTCAAAGCAATAAACTCTCTCTATTTATTTTGCTTTAGAATTTGAATTTAATAAGTAAACTTATCTTTTATAGCGATATAACTTATTTTACTTCAGTTATGTATTATGTTTCATGTATTCTACAAAATTATTAAGTAAAATGCATATAAATCAGTCCAGTGGATTGTGTTCATATTGACCTATTGTCCCAGTTTTTTTAGATCAGGGGTCGGCAACTTTGTTGCTGTGGAGTGTCAAACCAATCTATAAATATTTTTTTGATCCTACGTCAGCGCTTCTCAAACTGTGGGGCTCGCCCCCTGGGGGGGGGTGATAACCCTAGGAGGGGGGCGCGAGCATATTGAAAAGTCAAAAACAAAAAATTATTTAAAAAATTATTAATTTATTGAAAGTAAACAAACAAAATA
>BMAV01022754.1:204090-234458 GCA_019973955.1 Trichonephila inaurata madagascariensis
CCCCCCCCCCCCTCTCCTTACTACCACATCACACTAAAGGGAGGACGTTTCAGCTCTCGACAGATTTAACGTGTATCGCTCCCCTACATGGCGGGTCTGTAGTGATGCTGGGCTCGAACTCATGATATGCCTGCCATGATCCGATACCTTGACCACTGGACTACCGCAGCCCTGGAATAATTGCGGAAGGGAATGCTTTAGTCTTAGACAATCGCAGAATCACCGTGGACGAGGTACATCAATTACTGGGTATTAGCGTGGGCACCACTCACACCATCAACACTTGAAATTTTGAAAAATTTGTACGCAGTGGGATACTTACCAACTGACCGCCAAACAGCGCAGTACTCGAATGGCGCTATCTTTGAGTTATCTGCAACATTATCATGAGGAATAATACGGCTTTCTGTCGCAAATTGTCACTAATGACGAAACATTTTGATTGGTTGATTGATTGAATATTAACGTCGCATTGTTCAGCTACACGAGGGCTTTTGGCGACGGACCACGTAATTTTGAACCATGGTCAAGTGACGTGGATGACACCTGAGCTGGCATCCCCTCTCCTAAGTCACCATTTTTAACCGAAAAGCAAGCGTTAGAGCAAACAGTGTAAACGTGCGACTTCACCACCTCCAAAGAAATCAAAGGTCATGCACACTAGTTCTGATAAGGCCATTGTATCCTTTTTGACCACAAGTGCCCACTCCTTATCGAGTTCCTGGAACGTAAAACCACCATCAATGCTCAGCGTAATCAAGCCACTTTACAGAACCTTGAACGAGCCATAAAGTCAAAACGCCCATGACATGCCTGTCATGATCCGATACCTTGACCACTGGGCTACTGCAGCCCTGAAATGATTGCAGAAGGGAATGCTTTAGTCTTAGACTATTCTCCTGCATGATAATGCCAGTGCGGTGAAGACGACATTGCGGCAGCTTCGGTGGGAAACGTTGGAACATCCACCGTACAGTTCAGACCTTTCACCTTGTGATTTTCATGTTTTTCTTACCTCTAAAACGAGCTATTCAGAGACATTGATTCACAACGGACAATGATGTGCGTGACTGGGTCCAGGCTTGGATCCGACAGCAACCTACTAGCTTCTTCAAAGACGGAATCGACCAGCTAGTGTCGCAATGGAATAAATGTAGCAACAGTTTTGGCGACTATTTTTGAATATGTGTACTGTGTATAACTAAATTTGAGTTAACAAAATCGTTACAATTACTTCGCACTAGTGACCGGGGGTTTCATTTGATTGTTAGTTCATCAGTTTTGATAGAATTTATGTTTATGAATTTAATTTTGAACATGAGTCCAGCATAAAATTCTGTTAATTATCCTTCTTTCTTGAATAATCCCATTTGCCAACTTGAGCCTTATTTGAATTTATCCAGCTCTGAAAATATGTGTTCTCTCTTTTTCTTTTTTTAATTTAATTATTCTTTAAAGGTTAAATTTGGGTCTCTTAAATTTAAAACTATTTTAGCGTAAGATAGAAAGCATATTATGGAGATTTTAAGGGAAGAGTTTCAAAAAAGTAAATTTACGCATTAATTCAATTATAAATTCTTTTTAAAACTCAAGAATGTCTAAGTTGCTCAAGGGAGAAAGTAATTTTAGGCTTATAAACTGTTGAGAGAGAAAGCCGAGATAAATGGTAAAAAATATGTATTGGCTAGACAAATTGAACAGTTTTATAAGCTCAATAATAAATTAAGAATTTTATTAAGAGTAAAAAGCTAAAAGTAAATGATGTATACAGCGATAAAATTTCAAAATAATTTTATAAATGGTGTTATTTTGCTACTTGGATGACTCAGTAAGTTTACCAGATTAAACTAAATAAACTTATATTTTTTTCGAAATAAATTAATTTGCTTTATTATTATGTTATGCAAACTGGATTAATATTCTTCAATTATTAAGAATATATACCTTAATTCTTTTGTTTAAACATTTTAAGAACAAAAAAGAAGCTAGAAAAACAAAAAGTTAGTAAAGAAATTCGTTATAACAGACTTAGTAAATCTATTAAAACTAAACAAACAAATATTTTCTCCCTCAAAAGAACTAACTTTTTTGATTTTTTAAAGTTCCGTTTTTATATAACATAAATTAATTTACACGGAAATGTTTTGATATTTTATTTTATTTATTTATATTAATATTTTTCACAAAGTCTTTTTACAGTTACCTATTAATAGGAGTATTCCTTTATCCGCATTATATTCTTTTACTATTACTACATGTGTGTGTGTGTGTACGTATATTATTTACAAAACATAGTGCATGAAATAGTTTATACATTAAAATAAGTATGTCATCTCTCGAATTTACTATTGTAATTTCATACATTCATTGCGCACGTTTATTTAAGACTACACGGTACCCTTTTTCAAAAAAAAATTTTGGAGACAGTTACAGTAAAAATTAATTGATGTTTTATATTTAGATTATATTATTAAGTTGATTCTGTAAGAGTAAAAAGTCTGTTTGACCAGCCATTATTTTACAATTTAAAAAAATTAGGAATTTTTGAAGTTTTTTAAAACTCTTATAAAATACTCAATTTTTAAAACTTTTTAGTCATTTTAAGTTATTTATGTTTCATAGGTTATTACAAACAAAAGTTAGTATGGATATGAAAATCTATTCCCTTGTTGATTTTTAATAATTATTTTTCTAGAAAAACCTGGAAAAAACACGAAAGTTTTTAAAATATCAACTTTAGCATTTTTTAGAAAAATAACTAGAGATCTCAGCCCTAAATTCATACTAACTTTTATAGAACATACGTTTGGGAATATATACAAAAAATTTCAAGGCTGTATCTTGAACAGGAAAAAAGCCTTAGGAATTAGAAAACACTTATAACTTCAAAATTGAAAGTCTGAGAAAAATGCTTTTAAAGTTTGTGAAGTCATAAAACAAAAACTTATAAGCCCGTAAAACTAATTTTTTAATACGTTATTTTCCGCAATGTATGTGTGTGTGTGTTCTACATTAAAACACTATTTTTATTAAATATGACTGAAAATTATACTTTTAATTCAAAATATATTTTTGCGTAATATTGATAGCATTTATTAAGACGTCAGCTTATTCAGCTTTATCTTAACCTAATATTTTCACAAAAGTTTTGAAACACGAAGCATTTATGTACAGAATAATAATGATACTAACTTAAGCTAAAAATAATCAGGTTTGCTCATAAAATTTAATTTTTTTCAGTTTTAAATTGGGGCAGTTTAGGAAGTTTTAGCTCTTATTGTACGACTTTAAAATACTAAAATGTAGTACTACAATATGTTTAGTATAATGCAGTTTGGTACATCAAGGAAATATTCAGTTATATCTGCATCATTTGAATTCAGAATACTTGTGTATTCGGAAGTCTGATTGCAGAATCAGCTGAGGACTGATTTTTAGATACATCATTTTCTGTAGTATTCCACCTCTTCGAAATATTGTTTCTGACAGAAACTTGAGAACGCATTTGCCATGGCATTTTCTTTGAAGGAAAAAATTAATGAGAAATCTTTTAAGTTATAAAAACTATTTTTAAAGCAAAAATTGGCCATGAAATTAATCTTAATTATAAGAACTCAAAAAACTCAAAACATAATAATGCAGAAATAATTTTAGTAATGAAAATTGGAATTGATAACCGTTTCAAACTAAAAACTCAAAAATATTTTTAATTAATTCAATTTAATAGTGAAAATATGCTTTACAATTAAACCGAAACCAAAACCATAGCTCATAAGACTTCAAATATCTTAAAAACTAATTTGCTAACAGATCTGAAATTTCGTGGCAAGCATCTCAATGATATGGGCCCCCAAAAAATGGCAAAAAAAAAAAAATTCGATAAAAATGAAATTTTTAGGGTACTGTGTAGTCTTAAGCAGATCTCCAATAGAGGGCCATTTCCTAGCAGGTGTGCAGCACGTACACCGTACGCGGGTGGCCGCCGGACACATTTCTAAAAATTAAGCAAAATGTTTTGCTAAAATCTCAAAATAAAAAGTCGAATAAATATGCCGAATTTTAAATAGTTATTGCAAAATCAAAATAAGCCCCGATTTCTGATAGCATAGCATATTTTAAGAAAAATAGAATGTTAGTGGTCAGTGTGTTGATCCACGTTGTCCATTAATGTCTACTCTTTCATCTCTACATATCTTTCATTTGATAGCAAAATTCGTGGCATATTTGGCAATAACGCAAGAGAAAAGGTTTTCTTGCTTATCAGTGGCACTAGCGGCGCACTGTAAATCGATGCTTAACAAAGGCATCTCAAAAATGATTCTTGCGAAAGTTGCTTTACAAAAATATCCAATATGGATAGTATTACCTAAGACATAAGAGTATTTAAATTCAATATGCATTTGCGGAAATTAAAAGTTTTCAATTTTTAATAATAGCCTTACAATTTAGAGAAATAAAATAGAGAAAAGAATTGTTGTTTTTTTTTGTGTCTATATTTGCATTTTTATTAATGTTTTACTTTTTACTCTTATACAGGTAGATCAGTTTGGATCAGTAGACACCCTGGGATCGGTCCTGCTCCAATATATTTTATGTTTAGTACTCGTAATGAAAGACCATACATATCGAGGCAAAATTGTGTTATTCTATAAAACACTAAATTGCTGGCAATTTTTTTTTGTCTTATTGGTTTTATTCAGAAAGATCTCTCTGCTTATATGGATTCATTCCGTTATACATGTGATGTTTTGAAGTCAGCATCTACAACTCTGTTTAAAAAAGTTACAGTTTAAAAAAAACTAAAAAAACACGCTTTTATAGTGAATTGAACTAAAAAGTAAAAAAATAATTCTTAATATAGGATTAAAATGATTAACTAGAAAATTAATGTCGTTGGGATAAAAGCGTGGAGTGCTCTATATTAATTGTTATAATTTCTTACTAGTTCTATTCCGAAATGCTAAGCTTGTGTGAAATGCACAAAGCACCCCACGCTTTTACCACAATGACATTAATTTTCCCGTTAATCATTAAATTCTTATATTAAGAACTATTTTTTTTCTATTTTTTTTTTTTTTACTTTTTAGCTCGATTCACTATAAAAGCGTGTTTCTTAGGTGTTTTTAAAACTATAATTTATTTTTCATTTTTTTAGTTCGATCTACAATAAAAGCCCGTTTTTTTAGTATTTAAAACCATCATTTATTCTTTGTTGAATTTATCCTTTAGTTTGATATTTGGAGCCAGAATTACGTGGCTGCTGGAATTAGTCAGTATCTTTAATGGATATTAATTAACGGGTTTAAAGGGTATTCTCTCCGCTTACGGAGCCTCGGGGATGGGTCCCATTTCGTTAAATATTTCAGAGATTCCGTCTCTATAGATACAGGTCTAACTATAAAAGTGTGTTAAAAGAAGAAATATTAAATGTCAATCGTATTGATTGATTGATTGAATATTAACGTCCCACTGTTCAGCTACACGAAAACTTTTGGCGACGGACCACGTAATTCTGAACCATGGTCAAGTGACGTGGACGACACCTGAGCTGGCACCTCCCTCTCCTAACTTCCACACCAACGGGAGGACGTTTCAGCTCTCGACAGATTTAACGTGCATCGCTGCCCTACACGGCGGGTCTTTAGTGGTACTGGGCTCGAACTCGTGACAAGGCAAGCCACGGTCCGTTACCTATACCACTCGGCTACCGCGGCCACAAATGTCAATCGTATTATCACCTTTTAAACGTATTGCTATAAAGTTAATTCGTGTCATCACTCTTTTAAACATATTTCTTTATCAAACTAAACAAAAATTTAGCAGTTAGAACATAAATGTATCACCTTTTAAACGTATTGCTATAATGTTAATCCATATCATCATTTGTAAACGTACTGCTTTATAAAAATAAAAAATACTTAGCAGTTGGAACATAAATTATTTTTATTCACATGCACGAGTTTTTTTTTTTTTTTTTCCTTTCTCACATAAAGAACACTTTTTTTTTTGTTTGTTTTATTTTTTCATAACAAGTGTTTCATTTTAGGGTTGCACCTTTTTAAGGGATAGGGTCTTTTAGTCGCCAAATTTTGAAATGGAGTATGGAATTAGTCGCCAAATTTGCAAATGGTATATGCAATCAGTCGCCAAATCTGGAAACGATATAATGAATTAGTCGCCAAATCTCGAAATACTTAAAATCGTTATTTTTCACGATTTTGATCAGGACAATGGAACAAAATTTTGAAATTATTGAATTGCATTCGGTCCTTGACAAGTGTGCAAAATTTCGAATTAATCTGATCTTTTAAAGTGGGTAAAAATCGAGTCCAAAGATTCCATTACATACAAGGGAAACTTATAAAAGTATGTTAAAAATAGTTTTATTCAGCGAGCAATCGACACATCATTTCTCTGAGAGACGCCGTAAAAAGAAACTATTTCACAAAAAACTATTCTCGAAATGATAAAAAAATTTAAACATTATTTAAAACATTTTTATGGTGTTTCACTCTAATCGAATTCTCGCCCCTCTTAAATATAATTGCCTTTAGTAACAAATATTCAATGTTTTTGATTATATTTTTCTTATAAAAGTATGATAGAGTGCATTAAATTCTCCCCCTCCCATACAGTGCATAAAAAAAAAATAAGGTTTAATTTAACATGAAAATTAAGATTCTTACAAACCTGGATATCCATATCAGAATTTGAATTGCATTCATCTTTCACAGAAGAATCTGATTTCATCAAGTTACATTTGCAAAGACCAGGATAACATTCTGATTTATCCTTGTTGAGTATTGAAGATGTCGTGTAGGGATGATATTCATCCTATAAAAGAAAAAACAGTTTTATTTAATATTATCAATATCTTTCATGAAAAAAAAATAGTATCATAATGAGAAAACCTTAACTCTACATGTGTAAAAAAAAAGACATCTTAGAAAAATTAAACATCTATAAAAATTTGTTACGCTTTTTTTTTTTTTATTGAGAAATTGCAAACTCTTACATTTTTAGGGTAAATAAATATAAATTCCATCATGGCACACGTTTCCATTGGACAAATAATATCTTATTGAAAATTTAGTACAATTGAGCGCAAAAATAATTTGTATCATCATCGACATTATAATTTGCTAAAGATACTACTATACACAGGTTGTCCCCGAATGCCACGTACAAACTTGTAGGGGAGAAAGAGGACATCGTGAGGAGCCATGTTTACATAGGAAAGCATGGGCGGAAAGTGATAGGTGGCGCTGTATGTGAGCTGTCGCTGGATGTCACTGGGTACATGGCTCGCTAAGCGAGCCTCCAACCCATATCATAGGAGTTAACGGTGCCTGGAGAAATAGTGTGGTTTCCTCATTTCAGACATGAACAGCGTAAAATGAAAATGAATCGTTATACGAACCCCGAGTTGGCGGATATCTACTTCAACTACGGCCTTGCCAACGGAAATGTACGTGTTTCTGTTCGATTGCATGGGGAAAGATGTCCAATGAGGCGGTAACCGAAGCATCAAACGTTCATTCAGGTGCATCAGAACCTGGCGTAACGTGGATCTTTCAGAGCCACGATTGAGAACACGCCCGTCAAATCTGAAATGGATCTGGTGACAAGAATATCCACCGATGCTACGATCGATGAAACACCTGGTATTTTCGAACATGTCCGCCAATCCATGTCGTGTTGGTGTCGTGCGTGCATACATGCAAATGGCAGCAATTTCAAACACCTCCTGTGATGCTTTAAAGTCATATTCTTAATTTACTATTGTTCTTTGTTTTTGTAATAAAGCGTTTTACACGACATTCTGCATTGTGGCCTTACTGTCTTTGTGTCTCTTTGCGTAGTTAGGGTTACATTTAGGGATTGCAATATCGGACAAAAAGTTCAATACCGGTATTCGGTATTTTTTAGGTCTTGATACCGGGATACCGGTTTCAATACCGGTAGTAGAAACTTTAGAAAAAGAAAGAAAACAGATGTTTCTTTGTTTTATTTGCCAGTTTTATTAGAGTGTAAACATCACAAAAAATAATGTGTAACTTATAATTTATAACAGTATATAAAGAATCATAAAAAAGTAAAGGAACATCTTATTTATTTAAATCACAAAAAAGTGTAAATATATCACTATTCAGTCTGTGGTCTTTATCATATGTTGTTGTTGTTACCAATGCCATCTGATCGGCAAAGGCCAGATCAAGGCCCACGAAATTCATCATGGTAAAGGGCTAAGTGACGCCTGTCGTTAGCCGTAGCTTTGAGCACTCTTTATCATATAAATAATGAAACCAAACCGCTAAATATTATCAACTGCTTTTTTAAGTAGCATAAATTTATCTACTTCCATCCACTCAAAAATTGACAAATTTGTAGAGTTGTGCAGAGTGCCACTGAGAATTGTACAGCTTGCCACATGTGGCACGTGTGCCATATAAGTTACCGACCCCTATGACATATTAAATTAACTATAACTCAAATTTGACTTCGATTGAGAGGGGAAAAAATAATAATGAAAATAATAACGAATTAAAGAAAAACATTTGTGTTTTTGAAGAGATTTCATTTAAAGAGATTTCAAGGGTTTGTAATTACCACAAAATGCAACATAAATTAATTCAGATTTTTTTACATCGTGATTTATGAGGAGAATCATAAAACTGAACACCGCACTATATTAAGAGTTATCAGAAACACTTAATACTGTAAAGGTCAACGAAAACGAAGTTTTACAAAATACAATTGCTTAGGAACTAAGCAATTATAGAATATGGGGCTCAACCCTGTATGTATACATTATTTTTAATTAATTTTTTAAAACTTTTTTATAACTCCTAATTTTATTTGAATTAATGAACGATTTTCTGATACAAAGAGCCTAATTAATCTATAGCAAAATCATATAACAAATACATGTATTTTTAAATGGTATGTTTAAAAATATTATATGTGATATGATTATATTTGAGCAAAAAATATATGTGCTCGATATTGTTGAGCATTCATAAAAATCCTATCAACAGTTTAAATCGATAAGTCGCTTTTATTTCCTATTACCACTTTTTTTTCTTCGATTTTCTAAAATATACCAAGCATGGAAAAAACGAAAATGGAACTTAGGCTTCATGATTTTTCATTGCCTTTTCTGTAAAACCGACATTTATTTGTTCGACAGAATTTTAAATTCCTTGCCATTCATACTCATATCCATTATTTCCTATATCAATGAAAGCCCAGACGAACATTCTAGCAATAAAAAAATCAATTTGAGAAAAGGTGTTCACGGTTCTTTTTGTCCATTTATAGAAAAATTGGAATGGAAAGTGATTTGAATTGTCAATAAGGCTACACTCCCTCCCCCCTCCCCTTCATCTGAATTTCGAATCGGCGCTTCTTTTCATTTTTTAATAGAATCATTTACACGCATGCAAATAAAATATCTCGGGTAATACTTCAGTTCATGTTTATCAGTTGAAGTTAAAACAGTTCATATTATATATCAAAAAATTGCATGTGCTTCAAGTTTCCTTGACTAATACGAAAAATAAAGAATTTGATGTATTTTAGTTATCTTTCAAAAATTTCTAACTTGAACAGAAATCTCGACTATAATTTCCAGGTCGATAAAATGCATGTGCCATATTCTTTTTTTTTCTTTTTAGATTATGTACAGTCCAAGGTCATTCTTTTTTTGCAGCTTTAAAAGACTTTCAAAACTATTTTAATAATCTTTAGAAAACTTTGAAGTATTCTCTCTTGATTAAAATGATCTTTATAGCAAATACTTACCAATCATTCGCCGTTAAAACTTTTGCATGAATACTTTGATTCATTGCAATAATAAAGATAATTTTTCTGTTTTTTATATTATTACTAGCAGTTACAAGACCACTTCACTGGGTATTTCATGATGTTTATATTATATATTCATATATATAAAGTTATTAATATCTTAGCATTAAGAATATTCGATTGTATTGCAAAATATATTCTCATAATTCTTGATTTAAAAAGGACAGAGCTTCCAAATAATTTCTAAAATTGAAATAGAAAATTACCTTTTACTTTCTCGTAGCCCCCTCTCAAGCAGATTTCACAAAAACTCATTTTTAGTGGTTTACTCAATAAAATAAATATGCTTGCCAAATTTTAAGTCTAAATCTAATATATTAAAGACGGATTTTTTTATCAATAAGCTCCAGTAACCACCTTTGAGAGTCAGTTTCTGTAAGATCCGTTCAACAAACTCGTTCAATTCAACGATAGAGACATACGTACCAAATTTCATTACTGTAAGTCTAGTAGTTCAACAAAATTTCAAGTCTGTACGTCTTAAAGTACTAAAACGGTAATTTTTATCTGTAAAGCCCCTTAAGCCGTCGCAATGACCATTCGGATCGATTCTCAAAACATTTTTTGTAGCGGATCTCTACTCCATGAAAGGAACGGGTCTACCTAATTTCTAGCATGTAAGTCTAATAGTTCAAAAACGGAAATATTTATATATAACGCCCTTTAAGCCCTCGTGACACCCTTTGAGGCTCAATTTTTGTAAAATTACTTACGTAGAAAATCTCAGGCCTACAAAATTTCAAGTTTGTAGGCCCAATAGTTCCAAAACGAGAATATTTATCTATAACACCGCTTAAGCCCCCCACAATGAAATTTTGTCAAATCAAAATATGTCGCCAATTGTCGTGATATACGGCCATTAGTGGAAACCATTTACGCGGAAGTTCGAAAACAGCAGCAATAACGCGATGACAGCATTTGACATTTTTTTGAACTGGCGATATGTTTTCGTTTGATAAAATAGGTCGATGGCAGTGGCGTACACAAGGGGAGGATCTTCGGGTCCGGAGCCCCCTTCCCAAAGCCCTTGATTTTTTTTTATTTCGATTGATTACTATATATATATATTCTTATGTGCGAGTATATACACTCTAAAACAAACAAACCAAAAAAAGAAAGGAAAAACGACGCACCAAAAACGAATTGTCCAATAGAGACAAAAAATGACGGGTAGAAAGTTTATGTATGGAATATAAAAGAAAAATTGAATAATTTATTTCAGAGTTACAAAGTAATGAGCTCAATAATACATCAGATATTTCTTCAATCCTTAGTTGTAATGGACGAGTTATGGGAATGTTACTCTCAGGCGCTGTCATCGCGTGACATATCTAAGATGCATCTCAATTCCCAGCAGAAAAACCATCTTAACAAAGTTGCAAATTACTTGTTCAGAGTTATTTTAGTACTCTATGTAACAAAAAAACATGAAAGTTAACAAAAAACTGGAAAGACATTGAAAATTACGTAGTTGGGTGCACTGCATCTGTCACAATTTCAAGGGCCTTTGTTAACCCACCTCTAGCCTGAATGCAAGCTGCCGCACGAAGGGGCGTAGTGTGATAAAGCACTCTGATGGCCTCCTGCGGTATTTCTTGCCAAATTTGCTCCAGTTGTAGGGTCAGGTCATCCACATTCCCTGGTAGATGCAGTCACCTGCCCATCATATCCTAAATAGTCTCGATTGGAGAGAGATCTGGCAATCTGGCTGGCCAAGAAAGTGTTTGAAAAGCTGTAAGACAATTTATAGCAACACGTGTCGCATGTGGTCTGACCTTGTCATCTGAAAAATAAAGCCAAAGTACTGCAAACGGAATGGTAGCAATACAGCTCTCAAAATGTCATCGACGTATCGTTGTGCTGTAAGTGTGCTCTATTGACGACCAAAGGGACCCGGCTATCAAAAGAAATGGCACCCTTGACCATAACTCATGGTTAAGGGCCTGTGGGGCGTGCAATAGTGAAAGCAGGATCGGCACACTGCCCTCGGCGTCTCCAGACACGTCTTCGATGATCATCAGGACGCAGTTGGAAACGGAATTCGTCGCTAAATACTATACGTCCCCAGTCAGCATGATTCCAACTAGATCGATGCAAGCACCACCGTATTCTGGCTCGACAGTGTGCAGGCGAGAGTGGCAGGTGGCGTAGCGGTCGGTACGAGCGTAAATTTCGCTGTATCAGCCGTCTGTGAATGATTATGGTGGACACTCATATGCGGGTCACACGTCTGATAGTTGATAACGATGAATCAGATTCTGTGACAGCTGATCTGACAATCAATCTGTCCTCCGGATCTGTTGTGACCCTAGGTGGACCGCTACTAACATGAAGCTGAAATCTGCCATTGTACACCCATTCTTGCCAGCATCTTCTAATGGCCGCATCGCTTCGACCCATATGACGAGCGTTTCTTCGATTTGCCCATCCAGCCTCTTTCAATCCAATGATACGATCACTTTCAATGATTAATTGATTGAATATTAACGTCGCACTGTTCAGCTACACGAGGGACGACCTCTTTCAAACTCTGACAGTTGCTCGTAATGCGCTCGAATCCTGCGGCAAGGCATTTTTTCAGTCGTTGAAAGGTATCCTAAATCGCAATGCAACAGAAATTTTGACCATCAGATTGAGAATCGCTTCTTATAGATTTTTGCGCTGTAGAGCTCCCGCTATTCATTCATTGGACACCAAATTTTAATCATTTGCATGTTGGGTACAAATGTCTTTGCATACGAAATTTCATTTCAATCGGGCAACTTCTTCTTGGTGCGTCGTTTTATTTTGTTATAGTGTAGTACCAAAAATTTAATTTAGTATTTGTTATTAATAATTAATTTAATTAATTAATGCTAATTCTGTATTCGATAATTAATTTTTTACTGTGTTTTCTTCCCGAAAGTCGACAAAATCAAAAGAATATGTTTGGCGGCGTATGGGTGCATGATACGAGAATGGTGGACTTTCGATCCTAGAAAGTCCCCCCCCCTTGAAAATTCCTGTGTGCGCTGCTGGTGAATGGTATAATATGTAAGTACAAATATTTCTTAAAATTCTCTAGAACTGCTGTACAAATTTTTATCAGTTTTTTTAACCATAAATAGCGAAAACATAATTTGAAAAATTTGTTCGTTAGAGCGCGTATTAAAATTAGTTTTTACCTCGAAAAATCAGTAAAACTTTTATCTTTTAAGGCGAAAATTCGATTTTAGTTATAATCCGTGAAATGTTGGTTATTTTTCTTTACAAGTCCTTTTTCCTTCAATAGTAGTTAAGTTTTTCACGCATGTCAAAAATTCTTTTTATCGTTCAAAACTCTACTTTTATTCCAGTATTATGTCAGTTAAATTAAACGTGGAGTAATTACAGCGGGTAAAAAACACAGTAAAGGAAGAAAAAAAATAGAATATTCTACTATTTTAAAAGAGCAAAAATGAGAAAACTGTCAAAATATAATTTTCTTTAAAAAAAATTTATTCTTGAATAATTTAATCAAAAAAAAATAATTTTTTTTTATAAGTTAAAAAAATTTTTATCAAATTTCTAAACATTTCAGATTAGCGTCACGAAACGGCAGAATAAATCGATACATATCGTTCACAAAAATGGAGAAAAATGTCTTCCTTACCAGACTAAAAATAAAACTTTTATCGGCATTTCTAACGATAAATTTGAGATTTTTACAAACCTTGACACCTTCCGCACAATCAATCACAACCTTCTTGCTTGTATTAATGGTTGAACGTGACAAGCTGTGTCTAAAAGGAATTGGATGGTCTGCATCTCGCAGCATTTCGATCTCACCTTGTGTGTGAAATCGTTCTTATTCTGAAAGAAATGTATTCTGTTAAAGTAGAAAATAAATCGCGAGGAAAATAAAATTTAACATATCATAAAAACATAAGTAACGATGACTGACAATGAATCTCGTAATTCTGAATCTCAGGGGGTCATGGTCATGAATTAGTGGCTTTGCATGGTCGAGTCGCAAATTCGAATCCTGATGCCACTAAAGACTCACAGTAAATTTTTTTTTGGCACAAAATTCTCATGTTGGCGCGGTGTATCAGGGCGAGGTATCAGATTAGGTTTCGTCCTCGTTCCTTGACAGGGGTTTAGAATAACGAGGAACATCACCAATAGCCACAATGTTGCTTTGGATTTGACGTTAACCAACACTCACTTACTCATTCACTGATTCTGAATCTCAATTGTCGGATTTGAGCTCTCTAGTACCCTTATTCTCTCAAGTTATACAACATACAATGTGAGAACTTTGTGTAGAATGAGAGTTTTTTGTGTGAGAGCTAGGAATGTAATGTTTCCCAGCTTCTTATTTCGAGTCAGCATAAGGTAAGCCAAAGACAGCCTGTTAATTCGTAGTCAAATGGTGAGGTTGATATTTGAGCTGGCGTCATCATCCCTGCCGCGCTAACTTAAGCCTTTTGATCTTTATAGATTCAACAAATATTTTCTCCCGATAGGCTTTCGATGAAATCTGAACTAGAACACAAGATTCCCTGTCGCTTGACTTTGGTTCAAAATTACAAAGTTTATGAGGTGTGACTCAAAAAAAAAAATAATAATAAATTTAAAAAAAACGAGATTGGTCCAATAAATCATTGTGCATTCAGAATCAGTTATTCGTGACAGAATCACCTTCAAAGTAGTCCCCTTCAGCATTCTGCTTTTGGTGCTGCCATTGCAGATAACGGTTCTGGAACGAGGTTTTTGGAAGCCTCTTCAGCAGATTCTCCGTTTTTGCCTGAACCTCTTCACTGAGATAAAATAGGCCCCCTTTTTTTAAGGTATCCGACTACGTTCGAAACCGTGATTTTGCAAAAGCGTGTAAATGGATAATATTTATGATATTAGTGTCACTTAGATAAGAAAATGTCTATAAAATTGGGTTAAGAATAGTATTATTATAAAAAATTATTTATAATTATTTATAATAATGACACAGATTCAAAATATTCTCCTTTTGTGAAAAATGCTTCTATTATAATAATATTTTGCCTGCATTCAGCTCAGACCTCTGTACAGAGGTTCAACTAGAATTTTTGAAATGCATAACTTAGAAGTCGGTTTATCCATGTTTTACGACAACAGAAGGGAGAAATTTTAAGAAAATACGCCGCTAATTATTTCAAATGGCTGTAACTCTGAAAATAATGTGAATTTTTCAAAAATCATAGTTGAGCCTCTGTACAGAGGTCTGAGCTATATACAGGCAAAATATTAATACAATAGAAGCATTTTTTACAAAAGGAGAACATTTTGAAAAAAGGTTATTCTAAGTTAATTTTTTGCCAAAATATTGTATTTAAATAATTTTTTTGTCATAATGTCCTCTTAAAACAATTGTATACATGTATTCTAATCTAAGTGACACTAAATATCATAAAAATTATACATTTATGCGCTTTTTTATATATAAAATTATGGTTCCGAACGCGTAGTCGGATACCTTAAGTAAACTTTAATTGTAGGAAATAGAAAAAAAAAGTCACATGAGACCAAATATATCCGAGTAATATTTTTGATGGTCAAAAACTGCTTGACCGATCGAGCCGTGTGAGCGGATGCATTGTCTTGGTGCAACAGCCGTCCATCACACCCAATTCTGGCCTTTCTTTCCCTAATTTTTTAACGACGTCTTTTTAATACTTCAATGTACTTGTGTTGATTAACAGTCTAACCACTGATGTGAGTGGGAATCCCCTCATATCACGAATTTTGGCAAAGTTTTTGTCTGTAATCCCTGACCTTGGGCGCCAAGCTCGTTCATCATCTTCCGCACTGCCCCTTCCCCCTGAAAACCGCTTATGCCATTCAATCACATGTGCACGAGACAAAGTTTCATCTCCTTAAGCCTCGGTTAATATTTGAAATGTTTTTGTGGATGATTTCTTAAGTTTCACAAGAACCATGACTTCGATTCCACATTTTTCCGGCAGAATGCTGTGTTACACGTCTTCACTCAAAGACGCAGTACTCCCAACTGGCGTGATCGGTTAAGGCCAAACTGGCTACATGGATAGAGGAAGTGTATGGGATGACGTCACCAAAACAGTTTTTGCAAACTCCACTCTTTGTTGTCTCATTTTGTGTTACACCTTGTATTACGAAAAGCCTTCAAACTTTTCTACTAGGGCCTTATTGGGCAGACAATTAAGGAATCCGACTACTTTCGGTACCGTGATTTTACAAAAGCGTATAAATGGATAATTGTCATGATATTTAGTGTCACTTAGATTAGAATACATGTATAAAATTAATTTAAGAACATTTTGACAAAAAAAAATTATTTAAATACAATATTTCGGCAAAAAATTAACAGAATAATTTTTTTTCCAAATGCTCTCCTTTTGTGAAAAATGCTTCTATTATAATAATATTTTGCCTGTATATAGCTCAGACCTCTCTACAGAGGCTCAACTAGAATTTTTGAAAAATTCACATTATTTTTAGAGTTACCACCAATTTAAATAATTATTGGCGCTTTTTTCTTAAAATTGCTCCGCTCTGTTGTCGTAAAATATGGATAAACCCACTTCTAAGTTATGTATTTCAAAAGTTCTAGTTGAGCCTCTGTACAGAGGTCTGAGCTATAGACAGGCAAAATATTATTATAATAGAAGTATTTTTCACAAAAGGAGGACATTTTGAATAAAGGTTATTCTAAGTTCATTTTTTGCCGAAATATTGCATTTAAATTTTTTTTTTTTGTCAAAATGTCCTTAAAACAATTTTATACATGTATTCTAATCTAAGTGACACTAAATATCATGAAATATATCCATGTATGAGCTTTTTTATAATCACGGCTCCGAACGTAGTCGGATACCTTAAACGCGTAAATAATGACCGACCTCATAATTTTGAGCCAAAGAAAAGAGGATGACATCTGAAGCGATATCCTCATTTTAATTTCTGAACCACACCACGGGTTCTCATTAGCTTCGTTAGTAAAAAAAACGTATTTGTAACAACTTTGTAGTGGTTCTGGTCGTGTGTCCTTCCAAAAGTCAACAAACACAATACGCGTTCGTGAGGACTTGAATTGAATCAATTACAGAATATCCTATTACTTCGAACTTACCCTCCATGTCCTGTTTGCCATGGTATTACACAATTTATCAGTGAGTAACTGATTTGGAATTCGATACAAAGAGAGCAGATAGATATTGAATCTGTTGGATTTTAAGTTCTCACTTTGACATATAGTTGACCGCGGTAGCCCAGTGGTCAAAGTATCGGATCATGGCAGGCATGTCATGAGTTCGAGCCCAGTACCACTAAAGACCCGCCGTGTAGAGGAGCGATGTACGTTAAATCTGTCGAGAGCTCAAACATCCTCCCGTTGGTGTGGTAGTTTGGAGAGGTGGTACCAGCTCAGGTGTCGTCCACGTCACTATACCATGGTTTAAAATTACGTGGTCCGTCGCCAAAAGCCCTCGTGTAGCTGAACAGTGCGACGTCAATATTCACTCACTTGACATATAGTTGATTAAAAGAGTAGGTTGCTGCTTAGATATTTATTTCGTCATTTGATGGTGGGTCAAAAATTTGAGGCCTATTGGCAAAAAATCTTGCTGAAATAGGTTATGAAATCTGAGAACAATCAAATTAACAAACAATTTTACATATCTTGTGTTTAATTAAATATATCACGTGAGGACTCAGAACAATTAAAAACCAATTAACCAGCCAAATTCATTATTTTGCATGATAGATCTAAATATTATCAGGACTCGAACCCAAGATTGGACCTAAGCGCGCGCGTATGTAGGCATTAAAATTTAAAGCTGGTTTGTTTAATATTTTTATCAATATCTTGATGATGATTAACAGTTTGATAATATAAAGATATTTTACATGACTGAAAACTTTTGATGAGAACTGAATTTAAAGTTATTGTAATGAATGTTTCAAGATGTCTTCATCTATTTTTACCCTAACTACAGTAAATACGCATCGTAATTTTTGAACAACGTTGAAATAACGAGGTCAAAATCTGAAATGGCATTCCACTTTGAAAATTAACGCCATAGTAACATGAAAAATTTATGTGCTATCAAACACACAGATAGGTCACAGGTGAAATGAGACTCGAACATGTGGTTGAAATGAAACATTGCAGATCGCGGGTATCCTACCATGACAGCCTAGAAAAGTAAACTCTATTCGACATTCCCAAACAGTTATTATTATGGTGTATTCAGATTTTAAAAATTCCTTCAGAGCCTAGTGGTCAAGTTAATGGACTCGTTTCTGGAGTGTCATGAGTTCGAGCCTGTTACCACTTAAGACCCGGGGTGCTGAAGGGGCCGATGCACGTTAAATATATCGAAGCTCAAACATCCTCCCATTGGTGTCATCCTCGTCACTTGACCATGGTTCAAAATATCGTGGTCTGTCACCAAAAGCTCTCGTGTAGCTGAATAGTGCGTTTTTTCTCACTCACTCACTTGAACTAATCGCACTCTAAAACAACACGAGGGCTATTGGCAACAAACCTCGTAATTTTAAACCCTGGTCAAGTGACGAGGAAGATACCTGAGCTCCGAAGTATCCCATTCTCCGAACTTCTACACGATGCCAACGTAAAGACTGTTCATCAGACAGATTTAATGTGTATGGCGTGTCTTAAGTGGCCCAGGTGAGTGAGTGAGTGAATATTAACGTTGCACTGTTCAGCTACACGAGGGCTTTTGGCGACAGACCTTGTAATTTTTAACGATGGTCAAGTGACGAGGACGACACCGGAGCTGATACCCCTCTCCAAACTAAAACACAACACCAACGGGAGGACGTTTGAGCTCTCGACAGATAACGTGCATCGCTACCCTACACGGCGCGTCTTAAGTGGTACAGGGCTCGAACTCATGACATGCCTGCCATGATCCGATACTTTGACCACTGGGCTACCGCAGCCCCTCGCACCTGTGACTCGGCAACGAGATCGTGACTTTGATCACAAGGTTACAACGGCCAAAATGTTTTAGGAGAAAGCTTATTTATCACTTTGATTGTAACAAAAATTTCGTTAAAAATTAAGTAAAAGTATTTTTACGAATATTTCCATTATTGTTACAACTCTTTTTTCTCTTGATAGCGCTTTTCTCTCAAACTAATTGCATATTCGTTAACAAGTTGCAATTATTTTTGAAATCATCAAAAAACACTGAAAAATCTTACACATTTTTATGCTCGGAAATGAGAATTAATTAATATAATTAAATGAATTGAATACTGTACTTTTATTTTTGGGATCTTGTTAAATTAAATGTTAGCTCATTAATAACTTCTTCACAATTATTTATCATAAAAAATAAGCATGATTACTTACATTTTTGAAAAATCGTGCTTTGAGCGTGTTAATTGGTATTCCATTCAATTACTTTTGCCATAAAAAAAAAGTTACGATTATTAATTGTTTGAGAAAGAAAAATAACAATATAGAAAAACTATATTTCAAGTCAGAGAAGTACCGTTTAGTGTAAGAATAAAACCAATAAAAATTCTACTAACTGAAGGGTTAAAATTTTGTCAACGATTGATCTTTTCGAATGCCTTACTTAGAAAAAAGTTATTGTTTTATTTACCGTACAAAAAAAAAATCAGATTTTAACTTTCTTTGAGAATAAAAATGTGAAGAGATATTTAGATAAATATGCGAACCATTTATAATAATTCATTTGAATGTGCTGTAAATCTTACGAGAATGTTTTTTGCATCAATAATTAAGACACACACACATCTATATTATAAAAAAAACAAAAAACTATATAACTCTTAATGTTAAACCTACCGCCCTTTTTTGGCGCCAAATCGTGCCCAAGGTTGTGATTTTCAAACACGTGCAGCATTGAAAAACAAAACCGGATGGTTACGATGTACGCATTTTGTAGATCATTTCTTTCGTTAAAATTAATAAAAGGTATATTGACATCAATCGAGATTATTAAAAACTCTTATTATAAACAGAAGGGGGAAAAAATACTCACTTATTTGAAGATATACCCTCTTCTATTATATTACGTGTACTTCGTCACATTCTTCGAACATTTATTGTTAGATGCAATCAAACAACATAAAATTCTAGCATTGTTTTTTTATGCTTTTCATTGGAAAAAAAGGAAACAATATTTGTAGTATACGCGTTAGCTATTGTATGAGCGAATCTGTTGCCCAGAAAATAACGAGAACCATTGGAAATGACCGGGAAAATATAAAATGACCAAGGGAAGAAACCGGTTTCGGGTTGCATTTTCTCCGTGTTACTAAGATTGCAAACTTGGCGCATTTATATCACAAAGTTGGCGACATTTTTATTTTGTCATTATATAAGAGGTGACAAAAAATAACTCAAACCAAATCAAAAGTGTTTCTTAATGTCCAATATAAAAAATACAGATAATTCTTGTCTTTGACCAAAATCAATTACCAAAGCTGTAAGATAATTTTGACATAAATTTACTGAGCTATTCCAAAAAAAAAGTACAGATTATTTATTCAAAATTTAATTATTTACATTTCATTTTTAACAGTAAGTTTTTTTTCTTTGGGGAGGGGGGGCTATTTATTTTATTTCTCTAAAACTACATTTAGAATTATTAGTCAATTATTCTTGAACCATGGTCAACTACCGAGGATGATATTTAAGGTGGTTCCTATTTTATGATAACTTACGGCTTAGTTACCGATGAATATGGTGGTAAGGGATATTTTTTATGTTTGTATCGGTGCAAAAAGGCTATAGTTGGCCAAACTTCGCCAATAACTCATTAATTTACAAAAAATACGCGTGAACAAGATAAAATTGGAAAAATGCAAAAAAGGAGAAAGAGGTATATAGAAAAATAAAGTTGAAGATGAAAAATAAAGAAAGGGTTAATATAACAAGTTTTCAAAAGACCCTAAAACCATGGAAGTGAAACGAAAAATTCTAGAGCATCATAATGCGATCTAACTAAATACTTGCCCAGAAAAAAGTGACCAAAGACTGATTCTGATTTTTATATTTTGCTTATAACATCGGAAAAAATTAAGCATGTGGAAATCTACTAACATAATTGAAAGCAGAAAAACTCACAAAATAAAACAATTTGTGACTAATTCATTTTGTATTATTACGGGCTCTAAAATATATAGGGTCAAAGTTCTTTTCGGTAAATCTTTATTAAATTTTGGAGTAATATTACGAAGATAAAAATGGTATATATCAGTGGTTGGCAACCTATGATACGCGGTACAATTCTCAGAGGCACTCTGCAAAACCTTACAAATTTGTCCAAGTTTTGTGTGGATGGAATTTGATAAATTTGTAATGAACCATATTTGACAAACATCTCCAGAATTATCCCCTCAGGGAGCTCACCTTCTTTAGGTGGGTACGGGTGTCACAATCCCGAGGTACCCTAGTGATCTTTTCCATTTCCCAAGGGGTTTACTATCTTTGGTAAACACGGATGTCACGACCCGGGGTACCCCAGTGATCCTTCTCTATTTTCGACCCTCCATCTTGTCATCCAATTTCTTCTTTTCCCGTCCAGACCACAGACCTATGAATGTTTGTCGCAGTATAGCCAAAACTGGCTCTTGCGCCATAAGACACCAAACTCAACTCAACTCAACTCCAGAATTATGGACATTTACGGAATTACGGAAACTCTGAAAGATAACTCTAAAAATTAAATTTAAGCTATTTTGTAAATTATTGAATGCCATTGCTGGAGATATTTAATAGTTTGAAGAGAGGAGAGCTTTTGGCTCTACATATCGAAGTAAAAAAATCTTTCCCCATGTGAAAAATATTACAAGTTTGCAAAAAAATTGTTTAACAGCTGAATGCTCAGAGTGTCAAATCGAAAGTTACACAATGTACCCCTGATTTTGTGACATGAAAGCAAAGTAGTACAAGCACTAGATACGCATTAAAATTTTTATTTATCTTTTTATTTCACTATAATGAAGGGAAATACTTATATTTTATGTTGTCTATTTCTTATTTTAATAAATATGTTTAAAAATACACAGTATATGTATAATTTTAATAATTTTATTTTTTATTAAAGAAATAGTTATATTTTATACTGTTTATTTTTATGTTAAGAAATATCTTTAAAGGATGCAAAATTAATACGAGGGTTGGGGCATAAATCATGACAACTATTTTTTTTTCTTGTAGATATGCGAGATCGCAAACGCATATGTGTCGTGTGGAAGTTCTGCAGGCATAATGTGTATGCAGAACATCAGATGTCTCTGTGATAGCTGGTAGTAGCTCATTGAGGGCTGTGAAATCAGTCACTTGGTGAGTGTCGTGCAAGATGATGGAAGTAACCCGTGATGAGCAGCGCGCTTACATCAAAATAGCCGTTCTCCGAGAGAGAAATGCGATGGAATGTCACAGTGAATTAGTGGAAGCCCTTGGGAATAATGCCCTTCCATACCGTACAGTAGCACTGTGGATAGGAAAGTTTCAGCATGGACGTGTGTCAACCAGTGGTGAGCAGCGTTCGGGACGACCGGCCAGTGTGCGGACAGACTTGGCAAGTGCCGTCATCGAGCAGCTCATGGATTACATTAAGGTTCATGGACTATATTAAGGATCTTTAGGCCCAGATTTGCCATGTCAACTTTATGTGTACGGTGTTGTCCTTCTTTTGCACCGTGAAGGCCATATTGCCCTGTATATATATATACAATCGTAATAAATTAGTGTGTTACGATATTTCAGTGCTATCCATTGTCCACACATGTAGTTAACACCTTGGACTTTCATCTGTATATGTAACATTTTCCAACCGGACTGGTATCTTCAAGAAAAAAAATAGTTGCCATGACTTTTGTCCCAACCCTCGAATATAATGAAACTGTAAATATCTATATTATTAACCTCTGTCCTCTAATTCTGCATGTATTATCATGGGAATCGAATTGTTTCAAGAATGTCCTACTGTGTGGCACGCTGAATCATATGGGTAGATTGGTTTGGCACATCACAGCCAAAAGGTTACCGACTCCTGGTATATATTCTAAAAATCTCATTCCGTTGTTGTGTTGAGAATGTTGAAGGAATAATGTTCTTTTGCAATGAACTATATATGATGAATTTGTTAACCTTGAGCACAATCTAAATCTGCACTAAAAGCTATTACTATTGCATGAGTAATATTTTGATCTCCGAATTTCCACACCATGTCACATGAGGATTTTGAGCTTATCTCATGAACATTTATCTTATAATAATTCGCTTTATTCCATTTCAAAGTCCTTGGTTGAATCGAAACGAACTCTTTTTCTAGAAAAGAATCACTAGACTGTCTGCTCTCTGCGAGATTCCTTTTTCAAAGGCAACTAATTATATCGAACTGTAAGTAAAACAAGTAATGTAAAAAAGATTGTAAAGTCAATTCCTACTTGAAAAACTAATTGAGCTTTTCATACCTGGTAGTTGGGTAATCAAAGCATACTGTCGCCATCTAATGCCTTCATTCGGCACAAATTTAATTCTTTTTTTCCCATATTAAAATAAAATTAATTAATAAAATTTTATTAATGAATTAATATTTGAAAAACTGTATTGACATCAAGTGTCATCCACTACCAGTTTAAAAACCCGTATTTGAACTTGAGTGGATGAATGAAAAGTATTTTATTAATGATAGAAAATTTGAAATAGATATATATACATATAAATATACATGGGAAGAGTGTGAACTAATAGTAAAAAATGAAAAATAACTTGTTAGTTCTGCAAAAAGTACAAAGATTACTTCATTTTTTTAAAAAATAATTCTGTTACTGAAATTTATGAGAGAGTATTTTCACTCAATTTAGGATTTTTACGATAATACATCTAATCTCTCTTTAGAGGATCCATAGCTATGAATTCAAAATTTTAAAGAAATACTTTTTATCGTGAATTTAATATCGTAAACTTGCAAAGTTTAAATAGAGAAATAAAGAGATAAAAAGTAAAATATAATTTCAAATTAATTCTTCCGATCAAAGTTTTTTCCACGAAGAATAATTTTCAATGAAAATATATAACAAAAACTTTTATTATCAATAAATAATCAAAAGATGTCTTTTTTTTTCTACTCGCAATTGGTTTTTATCGGCACAAATGTTATCTTTTTGCTTCTTTCCAGATTTTCCAATCAAATAGAAATAACTGACTTCGTCGTAAGATAATTCCACAATATATTAGCTCTTTTTTTATTTAATTTAATGAAGTTTCTTCTATATATCTTCATTTTATAGATTTGTTTCTATTTATAAAACTATAGCTCTAAAAATAATCTGCAGCATGAAATTAAAAGTCTGATATTCAAGTAAAACGAAATAAAAATAAATTCTTTTAAAAACTTCGTAGAAGTGGCCGGATGAAATTTATTTAAAATTAAATACGTCACAAAGATATGTATATCTGACTTTCATTTTGCGCTGCATTTAATTTATTATAAAATACCTCTTATCTATTTAAAGAAGTTTTTAATGATAAGGGACTCCTTTATAATTTAAATTCAGTGCTATCTTCGCTATTAAAACCTTTTTAATTAAAGTCTCCATTTTAGTTTTCTCTTCCAGTTATAGCAAAATAAATTCATTATATTCATGTGATAATTTTCGTCTTTTAATTTGAAATTAAAGTGCCAAAATCTCAAGTCGAATTTAAAAGAATTTTTATATTTTACTGTTTCCACATATATATATAAACAATATAAAATGAACAGTCATTTAGAATGATAAAATGCGATACGATTTAATTCTCGATGAAAAGATTATTACTAAATATAAATATTTTTCAAATTAAAGATTTTACAAACTTAAGTAATCAACTTCAGTGCATTTTTTAAAATTTTCCATTTATTTTTATAATTATATAAATGAAAGTCTCTTTTATTAAGACGTATTTGGCTCAACATAAGCCTAAAATGTTTCTTCGAATGGCAACTGTATTAGAAAATTCCACATGTAAAATATATTTTTAAATTTAAAACAAAAGTTGAGTTTGGTATTTTAGATTTAAATTACAACCCCTTGTTTACAAATATTTAAAACATCACCCTATGTTATAAGATATTCAATTTTAAAACCCTATTTATGTTTCTTTTTAAAACACTTCATGCGTAGCAACAATAAATTATAAAGGTGACAGTTTTGCATGTAACCATGGCAACTACTTAGTTTCGGAATGTTCAATAATTAGGGGATTACACATGCAAAATTCATTTTTAATCGCTTAACATAGAGTTGGCTACTGGTATGTGTACTCATCTTACATTTTCATTTAAAATTAATTACAAGTGGAACGTATTGTCAACCTTAAAGCTGATATCGACCGTTTATTTTATATTCAAAAAGAAACTAATCTTCTCTTCAAACATGCGTCGATTTAAATGCAATACAGTAAGCTCTAAATCAAAGTCTAAAAGAATCCAAAAGACTAAAAAATAGTGAAGTTTCCTCTGTAATTATTTATTCTCTGCTTCTGGAAAATATTTTTATGTTATTTTAATAATTTATTTGTGAATTTCCAGATTTTTAAGAATATTACAAAGTATTTTCAAACAACGGGAAAAAAATTATTGTTATTATTATTGCTTTTTCAGATGTATTTAATTGCATTAACGTTATTAATAATGCATTTTAATAGCATTTAATCCAATAGACAGGTTTTAGGAGGTTAATAGAATTTCCACATTATTGAGATTACATACATGAATTCAGAATGGCTACAAATGTTCAAATTTCTTAAAGAAAAAGTTATAATAAAGCTAATATAGTAAAAAGTTACGATAAAGCGTCCTAATATTCCCCAATAGTACAGATAGTATTCATTGAATTAAAAACATAGACTTAATAAATGATTATAAGAAACATACATTTTTAAAAATCTTCAAATAATAAACTTGCTAGTTTTTAATAAACTACAAGTCAAAATCTGAATAATCAAAATCATTAATTATATGGTTATTATTTAATGGTATATAATAAAGCTAACTATTTAGTTATAAAAGAATGTACATCCAATTGATTTACGAATGGAACAGAGAATTTTTAAAATAAATGTCGCCCAAGAAAAAGAAAAATAAAGGAAATAAAGATTTCAAGAAAAATATTTATAATATTCTACATATTATTTAGCTTTAGGTAATATTTATAGCAATTTAGCATCGATTTCAGATTATATATACAGGGTGTTGCCGAAATCGACCAACAAATTCGGAAGGGTGATAGTAGGCAGCATGGAAAAAACAAATCACCATAGAACATAGGAGGAGCAAACGACCTTTAATCGGTAGAAATCCTGATAATAGTAGCCGTCGGAAGGACAATGAGCCAGACGAGGAAAGTGGCCAATCAAATGTGAAGATTTGGAGTGCCGTGGAAGGGTTGAGGAAACCTACGTGATACAAATTTCCCACTGCCCCTGAATTGCTGCAAAGAGTAGTGGCCATTGAGCACCAGAACGTGTGGTTCATGCGCGATGGTACATCAGTTCATTTTTAGATTGTGGTATGAAACCACCTCCATGCTAAATATCCCGGGAGGTGGATTGGTTGCAGCGGACCCGTTGCTTGGCCTCCACGCTCCCCGGACCTCAATCCTTTGGATTTCTTCTTTTGGGACCATTTGAAATCGCTTGTGTATGAAACACTGGTGGCTACAGTGGATAATTTCATGGCACGTATCGTCGTCGCTTTAGCGGACATCACCAGCGCACTGGATTTGGTTGAACATGTCCAACAATCCTCCGTCCACCGGTGCTGGCTGTGCTAGGACCTACGCGGTCGCAACTTCGAACAATTCCTGTGACAATCATTTTTCGTTGCATTTCTGTCGTCGAGCTGTGATGCATTATTCTTATCACAGTTGTGCTCTACGTCTAATAGAAATATTTATTACCTCTTATTACCACTTTTTATTCCACTCGACATCACACCCTTCACAACTATTTTTGCAAGTTACTCCGACTAAACGTGGTTTGCGACCAGGGGCGTAGCTACCGCCGTATCAATGATACGGGCCCCCAACATATGTGTGGAAAATTTGTTAATAAATTAAGGGGCTCCCAGAAAGGGTGTGCAAGAAATTTTGATACGCGGCCCACTCAGGACTAGCTACGCCAGTGTCTGCGACTCCATGTTCTATGCTGATTTGCTGTCCCCATGCTACCTACTATCACCCCTCTAAATTTATCGGTTGGATTCGGCAACAACCTGTTTGTACATATAAACTGTCGCCCAACCGGTATAGGGGTTAGCGATGCTGACTGCGGTGCCGTAGGGACTGGGATCGAATCCCGGAGGAGACATGGATGTTTGTAAATGTATAGTGCCTTTGCGGCATGGGGGTACTCTAAATAGCCGTCGAGGCGCAAGTCCTCTCGTGTGGTTGGTGGAAGGGGAAGAGAAGTGGGAGGCCCCTGGCCACCTCCAGTGTTTTCTCCCTCTAAATTGGAGTGGAACCGAGCCAAATCGTACTGTCACCTGCACGGTGCTCAAAGCTAAGGCTAACGACAGGCGTAAAAATTCTAGCCCTTAGCCGCGATGAATTTCGCGGGCCTCGATCTGACTTCGTCAGGCAGGTGGCATTAGTCACAACAACAACAACAACACATATAAATTATTTTCATGAAAAAAAAACGGTTAAATTGCAAAGATAAACATTGTGTTCTCAACTATATTGGCAAATATACTACATTTTTTAATGTCTTTGGTGATTTATTTTTAATAAAAAAAGGGGGGAAGGAAGTAAAAACTATTAACAGTAATGAGACCACAAAGTTTCAGTTGTGTGAGTATTTTTTTTATTTATTTTTTATTTATTTCTAATGGGTCTGCGAATTAGTATCTTACCATTGCAGAACTAGTACATTCCCCGAGAGCTGGTATCTCTTTTTGGTGCGGAACTATATGTGGGGTATACCAATTGCCGCAAGTAATTTTGACGCTCAGTTTCTTTCCCAAAAGAAGCACCTGGGCTCTGACGATCAGAACCCGTGCTGTTAATTCAATTTTGCAGAGAGCACCCAAGCCAAACAAGCACTCTAAGGATCTTTAACATGCCGCATAATAATACGGCATGTATACTGTCGATTTCTTGCATTATGAAAATCCACTGACATGGACCGGGGTCGAACCCGTAAACTTGAGAGAGAACAAGACCAACGCCAAACCAACTACGTTACCCAGCTGGTTCAGTTGAGTAGTAAAATAATAAATACGAAAATATAGATAGTTAAAATATTTTTAAAAAAAGGTATAAAAATATCAAAATTTAATCAATTGAATTTCATTTTCTTAAAATACCAGCTGTAACTGTTTACATATAAGCGTGAGTATGCATACTATCTAAACAATTTTGGATCAATTATCTTTAGAGAGAATCTTCAGAAATAAACACACTACTTAACTTTAACATACATTTCTGATTAAAAAAAGATGTATCAGCTGTTTTTTAAATAAGAAAATTCGGAATATGTATGTTATCTCTATCATTTCTAGGAAGTAGAATTTTTCAATAAGGAAGTGTGTAGTATTGGTAATATCCTGTTCCTATATATCCAAAGTTATTTAGATAATTCGTCAAAAAATTTGGGAATCAAAAACTGTTGTTCATTTCCGTGTTTATTACATATTTCTGCTTTTTGGTTTTAAGCTAGTTTATACTTATGCACAATAAAAGGGGAAAAAACAAAAATTAACTATCATATTAATTTCAATTATTTGGTTTGTCGGAATAATTTAATACACATTATTAACTAATTAAAGTTTTTTAAAAAATATTTGAGTGTTAACTATAATTTTTATTGAATCCAGGGATCTAGTTTTAAAAAAGTCCTTATTTCTAAACCTTAATTCGTACAAAAAGTTCAAGTAGAATCTAGAATATAAAAAGTTGCTAAAAAGGAGTAATAAAATTATTTATAATTTGGAAAAAAAGATAAAAATATGAGTTATAATAAATTGATATCTATACACACGTGTACGTAACACGAAAAATATAAGCTAATTTTTGAAAGTAAACTTACAAATTTAATGACAGTTCGCTAAAATTATCAGGTGCCTTAATATTCCTTCAATATGCCAGTATTCTAACAAAGGATTTCATAATATTCATCAACTGTATTATAGTTAATCTCAATTTTATTATTCCTATTGTATATTATTTATTAAAAAGTCTAAAAATTGAAAAAAATACAATAAAAACTTATAAAATAAAAATATTTCACATTTGTTTCCCTCAAGTTTCATTAGCTAAAATATACCTTATAAATTGATATTTTTTTAGAATAATTTATTTTTTCATAAGGATTTTCAGTAAATTCCTGCGTTTTAATAGTTATTAATTTCAGTGATTTCTTTTAGTTAATACGATCACTGAGTTTTCAAAAATTAACATTACACATACCCTTTTCTTAGTTAATATATAAATGAAAAAGATACTATGAAGTGTGAATGCACGCATGTCTTTAAGATTTTATCATTAACATATATTTTAAATTAAAATAATCGATATGAATTTTTTAATTATAATTTTAAAACTATAGGTTTTTTAAGAGAGATTATAAATTCTAATATCCTCTAAAAAATATTATATGCTTTGTTATATGTGAATGTCTTAGCACTATAATTTTGTTCTGTTTTAAAAAAAAGTTTTTTAAAAACTTTTTTTTTGTAAGTTTAATGCTTGAAGTGAAAGTTAATGTAATCATTTTAACTAAGCGTATTTAATCTCTCCTAGATAAATATATGGGATGATCCAGAAATCACGGCAAATTTTTAAACTTAATAATTCATGAACGAATAAAGATAAAAGGATCTAATGAATATCAAATACATGCGAAAGAAGCAGGGTTTCTTACGACGAATTTTTTTTTAAAAAAACTTTTGAATAATTTTTCATTTGATTACCAGATGGCACAAGCAACTAGTCGCTGACTTGTTATAAGGAAACTTGAAACTATTCAATGTGCTGCTCGTATCGCTGTCTCTAATAAAAAGTCGTCAACGCAGGGGCACTAAATTTACCTTCATCCTGTAATATCTTGTGCCTGGGGTGAATTATATGGCACCACTCTACCTGCATTGGTGTGAATAAATCCCCTATGTTGATTCCCTTACAGCTCAAGAGATGATGTCCTACTAAGCATAAGATTATGTTCATATTTAATTGAAGAGGGGCTTGATTTTATAAAAAATGCAATATGCCTAAGAATTTTCGAAATAAATTTGAGGAGTTACATTTTCTTGCAGTTTAGGTACAGATATTTCTTTTACATTCTTAAGGTATCCGACTACGTTCGGAACCATGATTTTAAAAAAGCATATAAATGGATAATTTTCATATTTAGTGTCACTTAGATTAGAATACATGTATAAAATTGTTTTAAGAACATTTTGACAAAAAAAAATTATTTAAAAACAGTATTTTGGCAAAAAATTAACTTAGAATAATTTTTTTTCGAAATGTTC